>PVJX010034216.1:0-19108 GCA_004027295.1 Dolichotis patagonum
CAGAGATGCATAGAAAATACCAATTTTTAAACTGTCATGTTTATCATCAGTAAAAATTATTTAATTTGAGAAAATATGAACTTTCAAAATTATAATTGGGTTGTTGCTTCTATGAAAACCTATCTGTGTTTGTTCTTATTATATCTACATATTATCTTGTTCTGGAGAATATAGAAGTGTCAGAATCTTGCAGGAAATGTAGAGCATTTATCTTTATTTTCTAAGTATCTCTTTATCTTGTAAATCTACTTATTCCAACATACACTGATTGAATTCCATTACAAATATTATCATTAATAATTCACATATATTTTGAAAATAACATAATATCAAATCCAGTTTATAATGTTTTGGTGGATCTTGTCATGATGCACAAATTATCTCCAAGTTTTTTTCTAGTTTTAATGTTAGGTGATTCTAAGTGGTATATACAATAGGCAAAATACATACACTTAAAATGGATTCTACAGTTATTTTTATAGTACATGAAACAACATCATTGAAAAACTATGGTAAAACTATATTACACCTGTTTTCATGATGCAAACTAAAATTTATTAGCAATAATTAGTTTTATGTTAGGGAAATAGAAGAAAAAATAATTGAAAATTTTCACCCAATTTGACAAATAGCAATAAACTCTCAGTATTCCTTTTCTTTTGAAAACATTTCTGTCTCATCAAATGACTAACGTAGTCTTTTGAAAGATATTACTTTTTCCACTTTAAATTTTAATAAACAAAATAACCATCTAAAAATGTACTATTAAATAAAGAGCCCCCAAAACATAATTAGTTAAGTATCCAATTCAGAGTCCTGAGAATGCTTCAGTGCTGAATGCAATACTACCGTTAACACCTTGGGAGCCAAATTCTCAAGCACAAAGTGCAAGGTATCATCTCTTCTTTTCTTTTCTCTGATCATTCAAAGTGAAAACTGATTAATTTAAAATTTCAAAATGAAACTGTTTTATGGTCTTGTTTTAACTCTCTAGAATGTCAAACTCAAAACTATGTAGTTACTCTGAATTTTTATCACTGGAGATGACTAGTGTAAATCACTTTAAGAGGGAATACAGTATGTAGTTGTCTTTATATAAAAAAATCAATACTTTATGTTTCTTTGAAATATTTTAGAAGAATACATACACTAATTGCATAACACTGAAATCATTATTCTTTCCCTTAAGGTAAAATCTTTTAAATTATCAAAAAGACTACGTATAGACTCACTGTTTAGGTCTCTGTGCCTGGTGTCCTTGATTATGTCCTGTGAGTGAAAATCCCTGATTACTGAACTCCTTTTGAACCTGGACAAGTTTAAGCTCTGATTTAAAATCCCTAGATATTGATGACCCTTGCAGAAATAGCTCTGTGCATGTAATAGGATTGACATTGACATAAGAGAATTAACAAAACCTGTTCATTAATAATAGTGCAAAAACAAGCTAAAATACAAAAAACTTTGAGACTTGTTTTTATTACAATCTTTGTTTGCCTCTTTTTATATTATTTCAGAAAAAAATTTATGTCTAGACATTTGGTACTTATTCTTAGAAATTCACTTGCCATTTTCTAAAAGAAAAAAAATCACATCTTTTATTCAGCGATTTTTATTCATTTAATTATAAGAAATATCCTTCTCTATATCATTTGTCATTGTTTTTCTCTCAAATTCAACAACTAGCTAATTTCTTCCCATTTTTAACAAGGTAATGCATTTTGTGCTTAAAATTTTTTGTCATTAGTAAACAAATTCAAATGAAATTTACAGTAAATACCACCTCACTAGAATTATGATTGTTATCAAAAAATATTAAACAAAAAATGACCACTATTAGCAAAGACATGAGGAAAAGGGAACCCTCACACACTGTTAGTAGAAATGTGTATGAGTATGGTCATTATGGAAAACTCTATGAGTGTCCCTCAAAAAATTTAAAATAGAACTTTCATAGCATATTCTGTACTGCGTATATATCCAAAGCACATCAGTACCTCAAAAATGAAAAAATTTCCATGTGTATTATAATATTACAATAGCCGAGAGAGATATGAAATTAATCGAAGTATATATTAAAAATTGAATGGATAAAGAAAATGCATTATACATACAAAATAGAATACTATTCACTCACATAAGAATAAAACCTTGTCATTTTCAATAATATGGGTTAGTCTGGAGAAATTTAATATTAAGTGAAACAAACCAGAAGGATAAGCACCACATCATCTAATTCATTGCAGATCTAAAACTCTTTTTCCAGAAACAGGAGAGAGGCAGATGGGATGGAAAAATGAAGAGCAGTAGGAAAATAGTGCAAAGCTACAGTTAGATATGAGTAATAAGATTTCATAGTAGTGGGACTATAGTTAACAATTTTTCAAAATATATTCAAATAGTTTAAATGTTATCATTGTAAATAAGTAAATGTTTCAGGTTCTGGTGTGTTTTCTAATTTGACAATAGCTCAATTTATACATCTATCAAAACATCACATTGTACCCAGTAAATGTACATAATTATATGTCTATCAAAAATAAAGAAATGCTTGTGAGAAAATGGATAAAGTGAAACATTTACGCGCTGTAAAAGAAGTACATATCAAAGTTAAGTGCATCAAAAGGCATTAGCCACATACAGATCTTTTGAAAAATTTCTTACTATAATATATATCTTTTGTATCTATGATGGTTAATTTTGCATGTCAGTTAGACTGGTTTAGGGTCTCCAGCTAGCTAGTAAAACATATCTGATGGAAATGAAACTGTGTGACAGTGGGATGGAGGAGAGAAGGGAGGGAAGTGAGATTCATAATCCCTCCCATCTCTTTGCACTGATGTCTGGAATTAGAACAGATAGATTTCTATTACAGCTTTTGTAGGTGATGTTTAAATATTATTACCTTTAATCTTTAATATTGAAATTTAATTGCTGTTTTCAATTGATTTTCCTTCTGAAGAAGGTTTATTGTGAACATTGTAACTTAAATGCTGCTTTAGAATTTAATGCTGGCCTGTGGTTGTTTATTGGTCTGGGGAAGAATTAATATAAGCACTGGAATTTAAATGCTATTTTGGAACTAATTTTCTCATCTGCTATTATTTTCTGGTAGACTTAATAGGAGGACTATGACTTGATTACTAATCTAAAGTTGCTTCTGGGTCAGATGAGGACTTCAAAAAAGCACTTGAACTATGTGGGAGAGTGAGCTAGGGATTGGGCCTATAGGACCTGCGGGTCATGTTCTCTGTGCAGGAATTCACTATCCAGTCTCCTTAGCATGATGACCCCACTGGTTGATACAAAGTGCACTCACCAAACCTGCATGCTTTTCATTGTCATACATGCCTCCATACTTTATCTCCAATTGACCACAGAGTTCCAACCCAACTGACACTCCTGGAACTTCCTGAGGAATGATACTGCAGTGGGTATCATATGAAGATTCCTAGACCAGCCAAGAGATCAATCACCTACTTCTAATTTCTTCCTCCCACTGAAAAACTGGATCCAGAGGAAATCTGAGAAAGTAGAATTTTGTTAATTTGGGGATGGTGAGACATAGTCTAAGAGGACTATTCTTACCAAATGGTGCCTTTCTCAGTTATGTGAGCTTGGAATTTTTTGCTGCTCCTCTAAGTTCTAGTGACTTCATAGGTATTATTCTTATCTGTAAATATTTGTTATTTGAAATTTGATGGTTATAATGATCAGATCTCTCTTTGCTGGGACAAAATACTTGACACCTGAAAATTTTAAAAAGAGCAGTTTATTTTTGCTCATACTTTTTAGAATTTTCAATTCATGGTTGCCTGGTTCCAAGTCTGAGATAGTATGATGAAATAGCATGGTAGCATAAAGTTGCTCACTTCATAGTAGCAAGGAAGCAGAGCACGGAGAAGAATGACAGAGAAGAAGGGAGTAGGGACAAGTTACAGTCCCCAAGGTCATACTCCGGGGTATGTCACTCAGACATACCCAGAAGGGGCACCTTACTGATCTCTCAAGCCAATCAAGTTAACCATCAAGATTAATCTTCACAGTGGGGTATGGAGCAATATTATGAATCTCTTACTTCACCATACTGCTGACCTTACTCCATTAACTTTTATGTTCCTGACTTTCATTTTATAAGTCTAGAAGAAAAATTCCTGAATGATTATTTGCCTATAGTCAAAGTTACCTTAACAAAACTATTCATAAATTCAATTACATCTGACTTAATTTGAAAATAACACATTGTGATAAATTTGTTAGTTTATTTTCTTCAAACATCTGATTGATAGGTTGTAAACCCTGTAGTTTTCTCCTTGATTAGAAAGTTAGATATTTTTCACAGGAAGGAAAAAGTTTTCTCTTCTATAGTTGATGGTAGGTCTTTTCAACAAGTTTGGGCAAATTAATTTAAATATGAAGGAGATAAGGTGCAGCATTCTTAACCCTATAACAATCCATGCTTTATTATAATAGGAAAATATTTTATCCTCTTGTCCAAATCTCATGGAAATGCCATCCCCTGGTGCCTATTTATTTATAACTTTTAAACATGCATTTCTTAATATATGAATATATTCTGAGAAATGCATTGTTAGGTGATTTCATCATTGCATGAAAAACATGCAGTGTTTCCCAGACTTAAAAATATGCTTTCCCAGACTTAGAAAATTTATATTATTATGTATAATGTAGAAGTATATAGCTGTTTCTCCTAGGCTATAAACTTGGGCTGGGGATTTAGCTTAGTGGCTTAAGCGCCTGCCTGGCAAGCACAAGGTCATGAGTTCAATCCCCGGTACCAAAAAAAAAAAAAAAAAAAAGATATAAACCTAGGCTATAAACTTATACAAGATATTACTGTATTGAATACTGCCTGAAATTGTAACACAGTGGTATTTGTATATGTAAATATATCTAAACATATAAAAGATATACTAAAAATACTAGATGATTGGATTTTTTCAGCTCCATCATGTTATGAGATCATAGTCATATATGTGGTCTGTCACTGACTGAAACATCATTATCAGTATATGCCTGCAAATCATTGTTCATATGGGCCTAACATACCAAAATATCACTGGGTTGCTAATCAATCTGGACACCAAATTCTATAGACAATAATAGTTGATTACATTCCCTGTTTTGATTTCACCTGTGTATCTATTCTGTACCATTCCAAGTTCAAGAGTGTCAAGTGTACTTCTTCCTTGGGTCATCTTTATATATATGCAATTCTGTCTTAATGTCTATTGATAATTTCTGCTTGAGATATCTTCTCCTATATTTTTACTTTTAATAATTTTTTAATAAATGTTTCTCATAAAATGGACTTAAATACATGCATATTTAGTATAGCTACATCTATTTTGATGGCTATGTTCAATACCTATCATCTTATTTTATGCTTTCTATCTGTTCTGCTTTTTAAATGACATTTTTATTATTGTATTTTTACTTTTTTCCTCCATTTAAAAACTTACTTTGAGTTGATTATATTTCCTTATTCACTTTTGATTCCTTCTCTTAATTTGGAAGATATATGTAAGAAATTCATTGATTAAAAATCCTTATTGAAATATATTCAAAATTACAATTATAAGCTCAGTTAATTTTGCATTTTGCTACCAATAGCCTCTTGTTTTTCTTGAAGAATAATAATTATTCTGACTATATATTTCATACTCATATAGAACATATGTACATATATAAATTATTCTTAAATGTAAGAAAATATTTTAAACTGTATTCATAATAGTAGAAATGAGAATATGAGAAATTATACTAAGATATTTCTTTCTTACCAGATAAGTAAAAATTAAAAAGTTTAGCCACATATATGGGTCACAAAATATGCAATTATAGGCACTTTTATACATTTTTGGTAGAAATGCAAATTGGCACAAATGTGTGGAGGAAAATTTGGCATCATTTTATGGTTCTACATATGTTTTTGCCTTTTGACTGAGAAATTCCACTTCTGGATATTTAACCTCCAGATAGATTCCTAACTATTTGAAAACTCACATGCATACATTTATTCATTTCATTATTGCTGATAATTGCCCAATATGATAAAAAAAAAAAGCCTCGACCCATAGGAGAATATTTAAATAAGCTATGGTACATGCAATGAACTGCAAAAAGTATTTCTAATACTGATTTGCAGGATCTATTGCTACATAAGAAAAAGTAAAGTTAAATTGCATGGAGTATATAGTTTGTTATGTTTTATGAAAGAAGCAGATATAAGAAAATATATATTTATATGTTTAGTTTATAAACAGAAACACAAGAATGAAAATCCTAAAAAATCAGTTAGATTGATTACCTAATGGTAAGAATTAAGAATTGAAAATGAATAAGAGAATCCTCTCTGCATATAATTTTGCATATAGTCTTAAATTTTATGGTCATACTAATATATTATGGTAATATTCAAACATACCCACAAAAGTAAAGTACAACCTGTTAGAATCAAGGCGATCTTGTTGCAGCTCATCACTGTAGCATCGCACAAAGGATGAAAGATTACTCAGAGCCAGTGTCCAATTCAAGCTCCAAGAAGGCCCAGAAGAACTGGCCTTAACCAAGATCCCTCAGTGTAAGAGAGTCTCATTAAGACCGCCCTGAACCAAAGCTCTGTGGATTTTTATTAATAGAACAGGAAGCAAGGATAAAGGACAAAGGAAGGACGTAAGTACAAGAATTCCTGTAGAGGAAAGAGGAAGGACAAGGTAAGGTTAGGCTGATCTGTTACATGATCAACCTTAGGGCCAAATTAGGTAATAATAAATCGGAGTATGGGGAGAATGAGGACCACAGTAGTCATTGCTTCAGGAAACATATTTTTTTAAATCCTACTTGGACTTGTGACCCTGTAGGCTACCTTTTAATCTTTAACCATGCATTCTGGGAGGTTTGGGCCCTGTGGTTCCAAAAGTGTCTTACTTCTGCATACCTATCTCATACATACTTCTGGACAATACCCCCCATACTCCCTTTTTTGTTTTATACATGGATTTGGAAATGACAGACAGGGTGAAGATAGGAGGACATTAGGCTTGGTGGAGAAAAGTCATCATGTCTTTAGCACACAGCTGAAGTGGTACATAAAGGGCTCTTAGGGCTGCAAAAAAGAGTGAAAAAGATTATTCCGATAGCTATAAGAATCCAAATGCAAAGGACTGAAATAGTATACAGATGGCTCTTAGAACTGCAAAAAACAGTAAAAAGAAACTTATTCTAATAGCTATAAGAATCCAAATGGAAAGGTTAAGACAAAAACCTGACTTTTGGGATTCAGCAAATAGGCAATATCATTGAGATGATCGAAAGAAATATTATGAGCTTCCAGTGAAGTTTATGTAACTGTACCTGTAGTCAGCAATGGAAAGCGGAAATCTCTCCATTGAGGTAGATCAGCATGAAAAGCATCATGAAGTATGTGCTGGACTTCACACCAGGATGCAGAGTGACTGGCCGTAGAGTGATACACAGGGAAAAACACTCAGCATCAGAGCTGAGCCTACTATGTGTCCAAAGACCTTGTTGATGTTTGCTGAGTCATCCAATAGCTACTTCAAGGGCAGCAAGCTTTTGTAAGGTCTCCTTGTCAATATAGGTTTAAGACCTCAGAAGTAACATTATGAAAATAGTCATACATGGTTTGGACAGTATGAGTGAAATGAGTTACAGCATCGACTGCTATGGCTATAGTGTCTTCCAGTGCCATCATTGCTGTAATGCCCCAAAACCACTTTTGCCTGAGATGCTCAAGTGTTCAGGTAATTTGTTCATGAATAGTGTTTCCCACTCAATCATTTGTAAAATTGTTGGGGAGCTAGGCTTTAGCCACTGGTCTAAGGACCACAATATGAGTAATACAGTAATTGAGAAATAGTATTATTATTATTATTATTATGGAGTGAACCATGTAGAATTTGCAGGGAAGATAATACTGAGAGCTTTAAAAGGTCAATATTGAAGAGTGGATGAAATGTAAACAGTGAAAACAGGTTCTTCCTTAGTGGGAACCAAAATATATGGGCAGGAATTACAGATCATGACCTGTTCAGTGGTGGCACAGCAATCCATGTGACCTCATCTATACGTTGAGATCTGCTGATTTTGACAATGTGAGGAAGGAAAGGAAGTTAAATGCCCTAAGACTTTTAAAAGTGATATAAGTAGGTGCTAGAAGAAAGATATGATAAAGGCCCAGAAGACAAGGATTTCGTAAGGGAGGGCGGCTGCCGTAAATAAAAGATAAACTTTAATTTGAGGTTGAATTGGAGCGTGACACCATCAGATTATAAAGCCCCCAATTTTCTAGGGTTAGGGTTAGGTTATAAACAAGATGAACAACAGAGTGATTAGTGGACTGATGTGAAGTTCACTCCAAATCTTGATCATCTCCTATTGACACCCACAGATGAGAACATTTGGGAATACTAGGTCTAGGAAGGTGCCTTCTAGATGCAAAGGAAGTTAGTATTCTGGCATTATTAATGAAAACTTGATTATGGGTCCCTTTAGCATGGTTAGGCCTGATGATTCAGATACCACTGAGCTTTAGAGGGAATATAGTGGTTACTGGTCTTGATATTAGCACATATACGTACAGGGAATTCTTCAGCTAAAAAGTAGCTGAGGTAGTAAATGCCATGAAGCATTCATGAGGTAGTAAATGCCAGCCAGTAGAGTATCCAGAGTGGCTGTAATTTTTATCATAATCTCTTAAAAGGCTAGGAGGGGCAGTCAGCTCTGCCAGTGTAAGAGATATATTTGGAGGAGAGGGGAGGCTTGGGTTCCTGTCAGTTGACTATATCAAAAATAGAGGTGCAAGTATATGTGCCAAATATATCATGCCATTTACTTTTGGTATACAGTTAAACAGAAGCAGAATTTAAAAGAAATCCTTTTACTTTTGCCATCTTAGAGTTGTAGGTGACTTGTGCTGCCATGGTCAGGAAGAGGTTTTCAGGGGGAGAAGGGATGCCAATTTTTGTAGTGTGTGTTCAGTCTATGCAGTGAGCTGTTTAATCTTTTCCCAGGAAATCCTAAGGATTGTGTTTTAGAGGGTTACAGATTTATTTTCTTTCTCTTATTGCCCATCCCAGAGGGGAAGTGCCATCTCCTTCAGCTCAGGGATGGGTTTGCTTCTTACCTGGTGATCAAACAGACGCATTTTCCCTTCCCCAATGACCAATTCCATAGGACTCAGCCCTGTGAGATAGATAAGGTCTATTCTTTTTGCTGTAAAGCTGTCTGAGTCACAAATTTAAAAATTTAAGAAGAAAGTGCTTTATATAATTTTCCGGTGGTAAAGTCTCTTTTGTCATATTCTCCCATTTTTATTTCAATAATTGATTTATAAATAGTAAAATTTTTGCCACAAAGGGTGATATAGCTGAAGAATAAAAGACTGTATTGGTGGTCCTTTGACTGTCTGGGCTGATGCAGGTTAAAGGGAATCTGCTTTGGCTTGGGATTCTAGAGCTACCAAGTCTGTATGGTATGTATCAACAGAGAAATGAGTTGTATTTAAGTTTTGGCAAACTTAAAATACATTTAAGTTTGCCAAAAGGTTCATAGTGAGTCATAACCATGTGCCAAATTTCATTGCCTTTTAATCTGTGGGAATTGACTCCTGCCTGAGGACTAGATTTTATCAGTTATGGTTTTCTTAGAAGTTGACTCCTGATAGAATATTAACAGATAAAAATTAAAAAGTTTCACAGAGAAAACTTGAAATCAAGGGCAGCATAAAATTTTAGCATAACAATCACAATGACATTAGAACAATTAGGTTTTGTTATCTCTAAAACATGTTTAAATGTTCATCTTGGTATAGAATAACTTTTGATCATTTATCTTTAGTTACAAGATATTAAATGACATAAAATTTTACCTCAATTTGTTATTTTTTAATAGAATGTCATTTGAGAAAAATGTACTTGTCTGTAGCTGTCCATGATAGATTATTTAATCTCTAACCTTTTAATTTCTAGAGTGAGATTGCCTGGACACCACAGAGTCTGAGTATCTTAAACTGTTATAATTACACAAAAATCACATAAACATAAGTGTGAAAAAGTATTCACATAATCAGGCTGACTATATCATACTGGATTGCATGTACATTTCATCACAAATAGCTGAAACACAAGTAAGGAAAGGCCAGATGCTTGAGCCTAAAAAAATTATAACCGTAAATCACTAGTGAGCTAAGAAGTTTTTGTTTGTTTAGGTTTGTGTCTTTGAAGGCCTGTAAACTGGGAAAGCACAAATATTAAACTTAATATAGCATGAGTTTAGCAATAATTGATATCACAGCTATGTAGAAATCTTTATATACATTTAGTTTCTAGTCTTAAGGCAAATTTTAGGCTACCTTTAAAGGTTTTATAATGGCCCTGAAGCAAGGCCAGCAGATTGCTGTAGCTGCTGGTTTCAAACAGGAGCCTAAAGAGAATTCTTTCTGTGGTCTGTTGGCCATTTCAGAACTTTGGAAATGGAATGGTCAATTCATCAGAAAGAAATAGCAGATGAGTATGGTGGACTTTAGGGGGCCTGCAGGGGAAAGATCCTGGCACCTCGGGACCTGCACCATGCGGTTGACTCGGGGTGCCAGAACAAGGAGCTCCTCCCCTCTCTGGGGGGCTTCTGTGAGTGTGGCAGACTTTCACTGGCCCGAAGGAGAGAGACCCTGGCATGTCAGGACCTGCACCATGTGGTTGACTCAGAGTGCCAGGAGAACAGGGAACTCCTCCCCTCTCTGGGGAGTGCCTGTGATCCTGCTGGGCACATGGGCTGAGAATCAGACATGTCATGTCATCCTCTCAGCGTCCTGTGCCCCCCCCCTTAGCAAGTGGGAGCCAGTTAACTACACATCTTGTGAAAAGATTGGCTATGTTATTTAGTATGAGCTCCTCATATGCAAAGATATGGACAACCATTTGGAAGAAAACAAGAGACCATATGACAGATAGTGAAGATCTCTGGTTGTCTAGCTTTGAAATTTATGTTCTTATGTCCCGTTCTGTTCTGTTTTGTTGTGTTTAATTTTACCCCCTTTAAAATAAAATTTAAAAAAATTAAAGGTTTTATAAGGTGTAATCATATTGGTAAGAATTTTTAGAGTTTTGATAAGTTTTGAAAACAGTGTTAATGACCACAAATAGATCAACTTTAACTATCAGGACCAAATTAAAAGAGATGTCAGATTTTCATCATTTTATATGTTTAAGATCTAAACATATTACTTTGTATAATTAAACTTACGTAGTCTTAACTCCTTACACTTAATTTTAGATTCACAATGTAGCTTGTTTTTACATGTATACACAAATATACACATATATATCCACATATTTGTTATGTTATAAACTAAGATAATAGTTGTTTATTTAACCAATCATGAACTGATTATTGAACACATTTGAAAAGTTATCATTCAATTACTCTTTTACCTCTTAAAGCTCACTTTTTGTAACCAAAAGTCCAAACTTATTTTAGTAAAATACAAAACCTTTGCTTTTAAATTTAGTTTTGTAAGTTTAACTAAGACAATCTCAATTCTTTTAGAAAACCACATTATTTTAGACAGAGAAACTTAACCTTTTAATTATAGCCAAAAAATAATTACTTCAGATGACCCAAGATAACACTTAAAGCTATTATATTCTACTTTTGACCAAGAAAAACTCTTAAGTTATAATATGCGGAAAATAATAGACATCTCCTGTATAAAACTCATTTTTCATATTATTTTGATCACCTAAGAACCTGGATGGAAATTGCTAACTTTAAAGACATTTTTACTCTTACCAAATGATTTAAATTAGCCTACTGTTAAGGTATATAAACCACAAGTATTTGAGATAATGTCTTTAATGTTTATCACTTAGCCAATGTAAGTAGAACTGTTAGAGGAAAATATAATACATACCAGAAAGTTAACATACAAAAACATATACATATTAATCTAAATCATATGTAAATTTTATGTTATCAAACTTTAAGGGTTTTGTTCCTATGTAAGCCTGTCAGGTCACTTTTTATCTTGTAATGTTTCAAGTGAGTTTGATTACCCTGAGAATCTATATAAATGGTTTTCCCACTGAAATCTCAAGAAGAACAAACAAAAGTAGTAATAAAAATAAATTGTTGAGTTCAAAAAATATTTAAACAAGGCAGCTGATGGTACTTGAACTGGTTATTAACACACATGAAACAGGCAGATGGAAAAACATGCAAACACACCAAATAATTATCTTTAAACCAGAGTGCACTCTTAGATATATTAAGTTGAAATACAATAATCTTTTTAGCTTTTAGATTTGTAACTGTAAACACACTAGTCAGAACTTTTCCTATAGGTCATTGATTAGCAGGGATCTCTTGTAAAAAAATGTCAGAAAGACAAAAAATAAAAACAATACCCTATTTTAAAAAATTCTTTTATAGCTGTGAACATAAAGAGATTTAGACTAATAGCTTATCTTATTACAATAGGCCAGTTTCTGCTTAATACTGTTAATAAATTTGTAAGGATCCCTCGGAATATTTTTTGTTTTATCAATGAATCTATTTGTACTATAAAAACCAGTTAGTTTGCCTTGTGCAGCAGCATTTTAGAAGGGAAAGAGAAATGAAAGGAGTTAATCTCCATTTCAGCATAAGGTAGAAAGGCTGATAAATTTAAACTAAAATATTAATTCATTCTTCCAGAGTCCAAGGGCCAAATCCAAAACAGAGTTTAAAAATATGGCTCAGATATAAGTGAAAGTCAGCTTTATGCTGGAAAGGTCACAGAGAGGGGAAAACCACCACCCCAGAAATCTGGTCTTGGAATGCAGTAGCCATAGAGAAGAGAGTAGCACTGGAGCACCAGAACCAAATAAACCCCAACCATCTCAAGCGCAGAAAGACAAGACCAAAAGCTTTCCTAGGATGGATCTGTAGTCCTCAACAAAACATGCTTCCAAAGAAAAAACCTATACTTGATTTAAGTTACAGTGTCAAGCAGAAAATGAACAATGAAAGAATTTGAAAGATTGCTTTTTAACTTAATGAGAGAGAGCAAAACAGACAAAATTAGAGGGCAGATTGTAGATGCTTCTTTAAGCTTTATAGTTTTGGATATGTATATGGTTGAGACTTTGTAAAAAATGTTGATGGGGGCTCTTTTTTGTCTGATAAATTTGTCCAAGTTTAATATAACCTGTTGGTTTTGTTACAGACAGCTGAGTTAGAAATATTGTAGGCAGTCAGACAGGGCTGTGTCCTCAAAGGAGCCAGGGCAGAAGACCAGCTATCTTGCAACCTTGGAGAAAACAGACATCTATGCTGTGGGCCAGATATCAAGACAAAACAAATGCAACCATACCCTAAGTATAAATATCAGGGATTAATATTCTAAATAGGTATCTACCACCTTGAGGAATTCAGAAGGAGCCCTTAACGCAACCCCTTACCAGCAAAGATCCTATTGTGTATTCATGCCCACTTGCTACTTGCCTCGCCATTTGATCCCAATTAAATCAATTTTACCAGAGCAGTTATAATCTTATTGGTTGACCATAGTTCTGTCCCATCTCATGTCAGCCTGCCTTGCAAGTTCTTATTTTTCCCCATCTTGGACCTGTCTCACCTCATGGTTTTGCTGTATAAAAATCCTTGAAAAACGCAGGGTCCTTGTCAACCCACTGGGGACCTCTTTTGTCTCTGAGACAGAAGCTTTCTGTCTCTCAATAAATATATTCTGCCCTTAACGTCTGTTCCTAAAATTCATTCTTCGATTTTAGAGAACAGAAACTTGTACTAAACATCTAGTAGGTTGAGAGTTTCATTCTCCTATATCAGTTTGACTTTTGTTGTCTTTTGCCTTTTCTCTTTATTTTTATTTTCCTTTTTTTTCCCTACCCCCCCCCACTTTTCTGGTTCTTTTCCTATTTTTTAAATCAAATCCAACTGGTATATGGTCTTATAATTTTGGAGCCCCTCCCCCTTACCCCACCTTTCCTTGTCTCCAAGAGAGTTGGAGACAGAAGAGGGCTTTCCGAGGGAGCTGAGGAAGGAGGATAAAGCTCTTTTAGGGAAACTTTCTTTGGCTGGGGATTTAGCTCAATGGATTAAGCACCTGCCTGGCAAGCGTGAGGTCATGAGTTCGATTCCCAGTACCAAAAACAAAACAAAACAACAACAACAAAAAAAACCACTAAGGGAAACTTTCTTTGTTTGAGTATATTAAATAGTGACCCTGCAAAGATGCCAAGTACCAAAGCGTGCAGCTTTTATAGGACCTAAACACTGTTTTAATTTTCAGCCCATTTATTTCTAGTCCTCCATCTTTAGGCTGCTTTCCAGAGGAGACCATGGACATTGTTGTTGAATAATTATCAATAATTTAATAAGCTGACTTGGAGAAATTTTATATCCAGGTATCTTTTTTTATTTTAAAGAGTAAAACAAAACAGAACAAAGCAGATCAGAAGAAAACAATGCAAGTGACACTGGATTTCAAAGCAAGACAACAAGAAATCAACAGTTGCTACCATAATATCTCCTGTTTTCCTCTAAATAGTTGTCTATATCTTCACACACAGTGAATTCAAACAAAACAGAATAGTATAAAACTGATCAAAACAGAAGAACAAAAGCATTACAGACCTTCAAAACCAGACAATTGCTACCATAACAACTCTTGTTCTCTTCAAAATAGCTGCCCATACCTTCATATATATTGAAATTAAATAATACAAAACAGACTAAATCCACTCTAAACAAAGAATAAAAGCATTACTAGAATTCATAGCATGACCATAGGAAATCAGCGATGGCTACCATAGTGTCTCTTTTTCTTCATAGTAGCTGTTCATACCATCACACATAACACAATCAATTCTAGTAAACTGTTTAGGAGAAGTTCTAGGCATATATAAGCCTCTACATGTACATCTATCCTTTCTGCATTAGAGGGAAAAACAAAACAAATTAGTAGAAAAACAATAACAATAAACAGCAAAGAGAACAGAACAATGATGATACATGCTTTCAAAACAAGATGGTAGAAACATAACTAAGGTTGTTATTTTACATAGTAAACTTCAAAAGAGTTCCTCAGATTACCAGATACAAACATGCAAAATTGATCCAGTCCTAGGAATGTTAACTGTTTTGTTCCAAGAACTAATAGAATTAGTAGCACAATCATCTTAGCTTTCTTAAGTGTGTATATACAAATTTATATATTTTTCTTTTGCTTTCCTTTTTCCCCCTCCTTTTCCCTGAGTTATTTTTCCCTCTCTTTGAGAAGATTCTTACCCTTTCACAGTATTTACTGAGGATTTTGTATCTTATTTTCTCTCTTCATTTCTTACACTAGCGAGACAATACGGTATTTACACATGTGAGTTTGATTTATTTCACTTATGAGTATCTTTAAGAGACATTGTAAAGGTTACTTAAATTGCCTTTCCCCTTTGGATACAGTTTGATCTGTACCATATGAATGAAAGTGAAAGAACGAAAAGAGAAACAAACAAATTGCCCCCACTTACTTAGCAACTGGACAACTAACAGACCTCTGGGTTGATAATCGTAACCTGTGGCCTTGCCAAAGACATTCCAAGCTATTTGGTGGCCCCTTACCAGGATGTGAAGTTGAACATCCTTGTTCCTTTTCCATGCTTTGGAAGGTCAGTCTTCTGTGTGAGTTTCTCTAACTTATTCCTCCCAAGGAGCACCATTTGCTGTAGTTTATGACCTTGATATGGCACAAAAGGTGAATGAGTACTTAGAATCAATGTCCAATTCAAACTCCAGGAAGGCCCAGAGGGACTTCCTGAAGTGAAATTTCTGTGACTTTTTATGGATGGAACCAGGAAGCAAGGATAAAGGACAAACAAACAGGTCAGTACAGCAATTCATGTAGGAGAAAGGATAAGGACAGGTTAAGGTCAGGGTGGTCTGTTACATGATTGACCTTAGGGCCAATCTAAGTAATAAATTGAATTTGAGGACAAGGGCCAGAGCACTTGTTACTTAAGGCAACATAGTTTTGATCTTGCTTGGATTTGTGGCCCTGTAGGCTATCTTTTAATCTCTACCCATGCATTCCAGATTTTGGGCCTGTGGCTCCAAAAGTCCCTTACCTCTGCATATTCATTTTATGCATACCTCTGGCCCATGCTCCCGTGGAATCTGATATAGAATATTAATGTAAATAGGTGACATTATTTCAAATGACAGATACAGCTGCATCCAAGGTGGGGACAGTGAATGCAAGTAACTTCTCGTACAGTATTTTGAAAATGTAACCTAAGAATAAAGGTTAAAGTAGGTAAATAAATAAAGAAAAATACACGAACAGTGAACTCTAGTAAGTGGGCTTCATTTTTTTTTTTTAATATTTAACACTTTAGCTTTTATTTGGCCCACAATTTGGAAAATCAGAAAGAAAAAACAGTACAGTTTCTTTAGGTAGAGGGAATGCTGTCATCATCTCCTGTGGCATCAATGTACAGCAGTTTGGTTGCAGGTTATCAGGCTGCTTTGTCCTTGATGTAGACTATCTTAGTTACTAGTATTACCAGTTTCTCTTTACACTATATGATGGAATATAACAAGGATTTTCATAAACTGCATGTCCTCTGGAAGTAAAATCACATTGTCTTATTCTCAAATGCCACATTAATTTACAAAATTCCTTTCTCTTCTTTTTCCAAAAAAAAGTATGCCTGAATTAGAACATAAAAGTCACCTGGGTTAAACATTACATAAAACATATATGAATTGAAATATCCCATGGTGTCACATAAATAGGTAGTTCCAAAATAAATTCACAGTAGTGCTAAGGCAGTAGAGTGTTTGCCTAGCTTGCTCATGGCCTTTGCTACTATCCTTGACATTGCAAAAATACAGATAGATCAAAGTAAAAATAAAAAGGCACCTGGTACTGACCATTATAGTCATTATCTTTTACAAATTTTGTACTTTTTGTATTTATTTTTTTACTGGTGCTAGAAATCAAACCCAGAGTCTTGTGCATGTGAGGAAAGTACAGTACCACTGAGCTAAATTCCCATGCTATTTTTACTTTTAGCAAATATTACCTGCTTTAAGTATCTTTGTAATAATGCAGTTTACAAAGATACGAAGTTAGTTGACAGCCAACAAACTAAAAGGCACTGAAATAAATCATTAGTTATAAATAATAAACTCTAAAGTACAATATGGTGTGACTCCCCTATCTGAAAAAAAAAACTAAAACAAAAAACACCCTGGAATCTTTAAGTTCCAGGAATGCGTAATTTAGAGTAAAAATCAAAGGTAATTACATTGAGGCTATGTGGTGAGTCTTCATGCTTTGGAAAGGATACAAGGGAGATAATTTTTCACACTAGTAGAGCTTCATTCTAGGAAATAATGGATCAAATCACAACTTAACTGTTTTTGTCTTCTCACAAGGCTAAAAGTGGGAAAATATGGAAATTGACTACTGAGGTTTATGGGGCTCATTTGTAGAGGCATGAAATGTTCTAAAACATTTAATTACAATCTCTAATGGTTTCACAATGCTGTGAATATAATCTATTGTATTGTTACCTCTTTAACTGGCTAATTTTGTTATTCAAATTCACTCAATAAATTTTTAAAGAAGACATCCAGCCAGGCATGGTGGCACATGATTGTAATCCCAGTACGTGGCAGGCTGAATCAGGAGGGTGGTTTGGAGTTTGAGGCCAGCCTGTGCTACATAGTGAGTTCAAGGCCAGCCTAAAAGAACTGTATAGCAAGACCCTGTCTCAAAATTCTTAATTAAAATAAAGATACCCAAAAGATACATGAAAGGAAACATAAAAAATAAAAATGGTTGAAAACAACTGGGGTTGGTGGTATGTGCCTGTAAGCCAAGCTACTTGGGAGCGTAAAGCAGGAGAATTGTGAATTTGAGCTTCCTCAGGTAATATGGTTAGACTCCCCCATCTGAAAAAAAAACCCCACAATTAAAGAGAAGAAAAATAGAGAAGGAAGGAGACTGGAGATGAGTAACTGATTAATTCTCACCTCTTTCACTCCTGTGCATGTGCGCGCGTACACACACACACTCTCTCTAACACACACACACACACACACACTCACTCACTCACTCTCACACATACACCACATGCTGTGCTAACCAGAAATAAGTCTCTGGTTGCTTTTTGAATGCCATGGATAAAACCATGACTTTCATTTCTTGTGAACTTTATAGTTCCTCTTCTTGTAAATGCTGACCTCATTTTCTCTCGTTGTCAAATATTTGGTCTTTGTTAATTATGCTTTTCTTTCTCCTTTTTGAATTTGAAAAGTACATTGTTCATAACCAATATATAGTCTGTATTAAATCTCTTTATCTTTTGTATGTATAAAGTCACACTATGTATCTGTAAAGTCATGTCCATTTTATTCTGAAAAAGATCTGCTTCTAGATCATTTTCAGTGGGTGTATTCTAGTTACTTTTTAATATCCAGCAAATATTCTACTTTAGTCTATTTCCATTTAAATGTCAAGTGCTTACAAGTCCACACCCTTCAAAGTTCTCTCTTTGCTTTTTACTGGGTCATAAACAGTAGCAACTTTAACCTCAAGAAAAAGATAGTCTACCTATACACTTTCATATGGAAGTAGAAGGATTCTGAAGAATGAATGTCCTTCTCTTTGTAGCTCTATTTTATTAACTGAAATAATTCACTATTTCAAAGTCTTAGAGTGTTGGGAGCCAGTCCTAATGGGCATGCGCGCAAGATGGCGCCCGCACTCCGCCTATACCGCTCCCCCGCCCATCATGTGCCCAAGATGGCGCCTACATCCTGCTTCCGGGTTCTTGCTCAGGTTGCAACCAGCACCAAATATGGCTGCACACAATCTGCCCCGCGCTAATGGCCAATAGCTCGCCTCCACGTAGAACCCTTCGATTGGCTATAGACAGCTTATAAGCTTAGTGTAAGGAAGTGCTCGTTGCACAACATGCAGGGAGCCGTCAAGGACGGACATGTGATGAGGTTGCTGCCCGGTCAATAAAGGAGCTTGCAGAAGTCCAGTGTTCGTGTGCTCTCT
>PVJX010034217.1:0-19110 GCA_004027295.1 Dolichotis patagonum
TATTATATATATTATATATATTATATATATTATATATATTATATATATTATATATATTATATATATTATATATATTATATATATTATATATATTATATATATTATATATATTATATATATTATATATATTATATATATTATATATATTATATATATTATATATATTATATATATTATATATATTATATATTATATATATATATATATAGATAATCAAAAGTTGGTCTTCTCAAATGACATTTTAAGCAGCAGCAAGTCAGAACTAAACTTATACCCTAGTTAAGAACAGGAGTCCTTGCAATTACAGTGTAGACAAATATGCTTAAGGCAAGAACACAGAGAAAAGGTGAATGGTTTTCTTTCCACTGTCTCAGGAAAACAGCAGCCATCCTATCACTCACTGAGGGGTCTCTTGCCCTTATCCTCCTGCCTTGCCTTGAATATGAGCCAAAGAAGAAAGGAACTGGTGGTAGTGACTTAGAAAACCCAGGGGGAATATTCCCATTCAGAGAATCCCAATTCCAACATCCAATGGAGAGCACCTGGGAGGCTTAGGCAGAAAAAGAACTTGAAGCAACATTCTCGAGAAATCCCAGCTCTCAAGTGAAAGGTGTGGATTCTACAAATTCCTCTGTATCCTATGGCGGATACACAGGATTAGTGAGGATAAATTAGGCTGACAGCTGGAGAGCGAACCTAGTGTGCAGAGATGTGGCTCCACGTAAGGAAATCTAGTGTCCAGAGAGGAAAATGAGATAATCATCAAGCTTTGCTGAGGCTGAGGAAGTAATTCACAATTTGTATCAGTTGTGGACACTTCAATATTACAGAGCAGTAACAGATGCCCAGAGACAAATGGACCAGTAATTCAGTGGACGACATTTGAAGTTCTGATCATCCATTGCCATGAGAACATTATCTTTTCCTTGGACCCAAGGATGAGAAGGCAGAGTTAAGAAGGAACAGTAGAAAGGATTAAGATATGATAAAATGAATTATGTATTGCAAATATATACTAATAAAGATTATAAAAATAAAAAGGAGACAACTTGGAGGAAGATTAAAATTTGACTTTGCTCCATATTTATCCAAGGCAGAATCTTTTTGCTTTGGTTAGAAAGTTACACGCACTGTTCCAGTTCTATCATCAGACAAAGGCATTTGGGAACAAAATGAAGTTATGAGAAATAAGGAAAAAGACATTTTATTTTGTGTACTTTGGAGTACACTTATGGATAAAAATATCATTTTTTAGAACGAGAAATTTCATGCATACTGTTGTATGGCTTCTAACCCTCTCGGTGACATCACAAAACTGAATTCTTAATTTAGTAAATACAAATTCTGTGTCCCTTCTAGTAGGTCAATCATGTGAAGATTCTGACATTCTTTGATATTATACATTTTTGTGTCAGAAACTCAATTATGGTCTACATCTTTAATACTAAAAAATGTTCTTTATAAGACATTAATCCATGTGCTATTGAGACCAAATTTTAAAAATAGGTGCACAATTGGATCTGTATGACACTAAATTATGACCTGAGACATTCTAATTGCCCATGACCACATCAGTTAAAAATAAAATATTCTCATGCTTAGGGAAAATGTTCTTGAATGGGTGCATTGTCAGTGCAGAACAAAGCAGAGTTGTTTCCACTTGGCAGCAAAGGTCATTCAAAATTCATGCTGTGCAGTTACTTATAAATGAGTCTGTATCAAGAATTTCTGTACTTTGTGGGATTCAGAATTATCATTCAAGTTTCAGTCTTTCCTCAATACTCATCACAACTTTAGTTTCAATATTTCAAAGAAATTAGGGATCATTTAGCAAGGAGTAACCCAAATACGTGATATCTTCTTAGGCACACATTTAGAACAAGAATGAAATAGATTTAGATTTAGAATTCTTTGACTCTTACCTATCATTGCCCTACTGCAATAATTCTCAAACTGATGTTTCTTAGATCACCTTCACCTGGGAATGTGTTTTGAGAAGTTATTAAAAATGCAGATTCTAGAGTGCCACTCCCAACTTACTGAATCAGAAATTCCGAGGAAAGGACCCAGGTTTCAAAAAGTCTTCTACTATTGAGAACCATTTGTCTTATTTTCTCATTACTGGGACATAGTACTCAACACCCACAAATTTAAGAACAAAAGGTTTATTTTGGCTAAAGCTTTGTAGAAGTTTCAGCCCATAGTCATGTAGCCCCATGGCAGGGTAGCACGGCAAAGGGGGCCAAAGAGTGCATATCCTGACAGCAGGAAGGAGACAGGGGTCAAAGGAGGAGGAAGGGAGACACCTTTCCAGGCCACGCCTGCAGGAACCCATCTCCTCAGAAGAGGCTTCACCTCCCTACATCAAATTTAGCTATAAACTCATGGGTAGACTAATCCTCCGATAAATGTGGTGCCCCATGGTCCAATAACCTTCCAAAAGTCCCACCCAAGAGTGTCTAAGGCTTTGGGGGAACATCTATATATAAACTACCACACTATTATTAAAGGCATACCACTTTTTTTTTTTTAAATCGGTACCAGGTATTGAACTCACAACCGCATGCTTGCGAGGCAGGCGTTTATGCCACTGAGCTAAATCCCCAGCCCCGACATACCACTTTTCTTGAAATGACTTAACAGTAAAAGACAATTGTATAAATGGATGATTTGATAAAAATATTTCCAAGAAGAAATAATCTATTATTACTTCATTTGCATGTATCTAAGATGTTTAATTATAAATTTCTCAAAATGCTACATATAGTGGTAGATTCAGTTTGATTATTCTTTTGAATGTAAACATAAGTGATAAATAAAATGGTCAAAATAAATATATATAAAATATTTATACAGTGTCCGTAACTGTGCCTGATCCTCGTATGCTGAAAGAAACTTTTAATGCGGCTTTATCTTGTGTAGGTGATATGGTAGTCAGATGTAAACATATTATCTTGTGTACATATTTAATTTTCATAACAAACAAAAAGTACCTCCTCAGATGTCACTGAATTGACAAAGGATCCGTAAGCTGTAATTTGGTGTTCAGTTATAACCATACTTCCCTGAGTTAATTTGCTGAAGTGTCACTCTAGATAGGAGGTCCATTAATGACTGTAGTAGGCTCTTATTTTGAAATACTAGTCTCTTAGTCAGCATCCAGGTAATAGAATGTGCTTGATTAATATGGTGACACATGGAATTATTCCATTGAGGAGGTAGACCATCATTAGCAGCATTTATACTTATGATGTGCTTAACTATGTCTTCCATAGCCTGTCTTTGATATTAAATCTTGCTCATAATGTGAACACTTTAGTGCTATTACTTTTCCCATGATTCTATTATATATCAAAGAATAGTCCTCATAACTACACTAAGACTGGAGCATACAGTAAGAATGGCATTTCAGTCAGTCATTTGCTGAGTGAAATTTTATTACTGCGTTACAAAAAAGATCTTTCCTCTGAAAATGGGTACTCTGTGCTATCTTATGGATATTACCAACATTATTTTTTGAAAGAGCATTGGTAAATTAAATTTAAGACATACTTTATCATTTAGTAATGCTAATTAGTATTTCAGCGCTATTTGAGTATAGACCAACACTAATTAAGTGAAATCCAATTGTCCATAGCAGTTAGCTATTAACTAGCAATATCATAATGGCTGATATTTTAGAGAAAAGCAGAAATTTGGGGGACTAGAGTTCAATAAAAAGTCATAAATTTGTAGTTTATGAATAGGGTTCAGGAGAACACTGTTATTATTTACCAAACTATTAAAAGGTCACATAAGACTTCTGGATCACATAAGACTTTTAGTCCTCCCTACAATTCCACTAAATCTAGAGCAAGGAATTTGTTTATACTTCTTTCTAAAAGCATAAATGTGACCTTGTCCAAAATAGTCACTGAAAATGTAAATCCTTATGGTAAGATCATGCCTGAGTAGGATGTACCCTTAATCCAGTTTGATTGGTCTCTTCATAAAAGGTGGGGGTGTAGAGGAAGATGGCTAGCTAGACACAGCCACACAGGGAGATTGCCACTATAATTGCCACTGCTGCATATCTGTGAGAGAATGAGTTTCTGGTATTTTAAGTCATCTAGTCATAAGTTTTATTCTTGTTTTGTGCAGAAACTCTAGGAAGCTTTTGAAAATAAAGTAATGAGGCAGGTCAGATAATGAAAATATATGAAGCCATGAAACCTTGCAAAAATATTGATTAAGCAATTGCAATAAAGCTGCTCACCAAGGTTACTATGGGGAAGGCCAAGTAAAACACTGTCCAATTCTCCCCAAACTCAGAAACTGGTAGCACAGGGTAGGTGTGATGGAGAGTGGAGGCTGAAGCAAGTATCTGGGGATGGGTGGGGAAATCGACAAGAGGCAACAATGTAAAAACAAGGAGAATCAGACCAACATGAGGAATTCCAAATAGGAAGAGATGAGGACTCAGAAAATTTTTTGAGTTCCTGGAATGGAAGAGCAGATATTATAAATATTAAGAACCTAAGAATTCTAATCCAGAAGTGGGAATTAATAGTGCAGACATGGCATGGATAGATCTCTTGATTTTTTTAAATGTTTAGTGTATAGCTTATGATCTAAAGATAGGGTAAGTTGGGAAGCAAATTGACAATGATAAAACAGAAATAGTTGTGTTTTGGCAACAGTGTGATTTGACAAACCTTGAAAAAAATGAGAGCAAACTGGAAGAAGCTGGATTGCATGTGAAATTTACTGGCGAGGGTATATTTCTTGGGAGAATAGTACTATTAACTATGGCCTTTTAGGATGCAGAGCAGTGACCCTTGGCTACAACCAGGAAACTATCAGTAAGTTCACTTTAAAACTATAATGAGTTAGACTTGATAGCACACACCTGTAATCCTAGCACTCAGGAGGCTGAAGCAGGAAGTTCAAGGTCAACCTGGCTACATAGTTCAAGGCTAAGGTGAACTATAGACCAATAAGGCCTTGTCTTAAAAATAATAAAATAAAATGACTATTATGAAAAGAATCATCATATTGTACTCACATTAGGATTAATACAACTTTGGTAGCTAATTGAAGAATGAAAATCACATCAGCAGTTTATATGAAGATGTAATTTTTATAGTTTATAAAAATTTTCTTTTCCTTTCTGCTTCCTTTCTGTCCTCCCATCTTCCCTCCTTCTTTCCTTCCTACTTTTTTTTTCACCTGGCAGCAGAGCTCAGGGCCTTTGCACTGAGCTACATCCTCAGCCTTTTAAAAAAAATTTTGTTTCAAGACAAAGCTAAGTGTTGCAGGCTGGGTTTTTTTGAACTTTTGATTCTCTTGTCTCAGCTTTCCAAAGTGCTAGGATAAATGAATGCACCATCATACATTGCTTGGTTTGGCAAAATTTTCTATGATTTGGTATTTTGCTTTAAGTGGTATATTATATGTTTGTAAAAATCCACTTTGGATTTATTTTCTCATGATATATTCACTTAATGAGATTTTTTTTTTATTTTGAAAGTAGTTGGTGTCCCGGGTTGTTTGCCTAACTTAAGATTAAAAACTGTCATTTTAATAGTAGTTATATAGTTAATGAAACAATATTTCCTTTCAGGTGTTATTTAAAAAGCCACAAATTAGATGAATTCATGACATGTGACCTTCTAAATTAAAATACCCCATTTAAAATGAAACATTCTATCTTTTCATCAAACTTATTGCTGTTCATTGCAAATACATGTATTACTGTGTCTAATAGAGTTTACAAAGAGTAACTTTATTTCTAAAAAAGACCATATGCACTTGAGTTTTTAGTTGAGAAAAATTATGAGATAATCATAATAACAACTAATTTTATAAAGTAGCATAGATGGACATCCATTTCCCATTATTTAAAAAGGGTGCCCACAATATATAGCCCACACTTTCTTATTTTCCTCCTCCAATAGATTTTCAGATATATCAAGCCAAATGATATATGAATTAAGGCAAAGTAAATATTTCTAATTAAACATGAAAATTCTAAGTTTCAGGTAATACAAATACTTACATATCTTAGATTCCTGGGATGAAAAAGTGATGCCTGCATGCCTTAAGTTTGACATTACATTTCCCAAAATGGAGTTCATTTTGACTAGTAAATGTAATATTAAACAAATATCTTAAATTTGAAAAAATTGGTACATACAGAAAAAAATCACTGTTTTTGTGGTTTATTCTCCTCCAGAAAATAATTTTATAGTGCTTTTGTTCATAATGTCCCATTTTCAAGTTGTGTAGTTTTCAAAAAATAGATTTAGGTTAAGGTCTATTTTGAAAATCAAATAGGGTCACTAATTCCCTCACAGAATTATAAGTAGTTGTGCAGTGAACTAGTTTTCATGAGAGTTGACTGCCTGGCATAGATTGCTTTAATTCACATATTGTAACATTAATGCTTTTTCCACTGTGAATTATGTATATTTCAAAGAGAAAGTATTACTTTACCTCCTGATTTTATTTTGTTTTCTTATGAATTTCCTTTTAAATATAAATAATTTGTGCTCAAAAGAAGCTGTATTACATAAATAAGAAATGTAAGCTCAAGTTTCCATCACAAAGTGTTCAGTTTTTTGAAAAGTTAAATAAAAAACAATTTTTTTGCAAAAATTTGGTGACTCTACATCTTATTAAAAAACCATAATCTATCAGAATATACAATGGTGAAACAAATATATAAATCAAGTATATACCGTATTTGCAAAATCAATGCACTTTTTAATTTTAAAGAGGGTAAAATTAAACACAACAAAACAGAACACAAGAAAGCAATGTAAGATGCATAAATTAAAAAGCAAGGCAATTAGAGATCTTCACTATCTATCATATTGTCTCTTGTTTTCTTCCAAATAGTTGTCCATATCTTCACATACAGAGAATTCACCTGAAACAATATAGTATAAAACTGATCTGAACAGGATGAGGAAGGTATTTTAGATCTTCAAGAATAGACAATAGGAAATCCAACAATGGCTATCTCATTCTCTTCAAAATAGCTGTCTGTACCTTCATGTATGTTGAACTTAAACAAAACAAAACAGGCTAAAATCACGTTGAACAAAGAATGATAGTATTGCTGGATTTCACATCATGATGCTACGGAATCAGAACTGGGTACTGTAGTGTCTCTTTTTCTTCAAAGTGGTTGTTCATTTCATCATGTGTTATATAATTGATTCTCATAAATTGTTTATAAGTTCTATGCATGCATGAGTCTCTACATGTATACCTATCCTTTCTGTATTAGAGGGAAAAACAAAACAAAGCAAGACAAAACAAAACAAATTCCTAGAAAAACATGAAATGAAAAAGTCATATGAAACCACAATACAAGGTGATCTAAAATGTTTACTATGATGTGTCAGCAGCATATAACAATATTAATAAAAACAAAGCACTGGAGACATTATAAGACTTCAAAAGCTGGTAATAAACCACAGTGGCTATCCTAGTGAATCTTGTCATCTTCAATGTAGTTGCCTATACTCTCAGACTTGATACTATCAATCATAACAGATTCAAATAAAATCAGTCAATATAAAACAGCAATCTAACAAACCAGATTCAAATAAGATCAGTCATAATAAGACAGTATAAGTTATACAGGGCTTCAGATTAAGATAATAGGAAATTAAGGATGATTACCATAATATATCCTGCTATTTTGGGGATAGCTGTCTGTGCCCTCAAATCTAGTGCAAGTAGACAAACTGGAACAGAATATAACCCATCTAAACAGAGTGGTGAGAATAATGCACATTTTAAATCCTGATACACTATTAACAATATCCTCTGCCTTCTTTTTTTAGACTATTCCTACACTTTCACACCCACAGGGTGCACTGCCCATTTTGGGTCCCACTAACTCCCTCAGTTTTTAGACTGGGGGAGCAACCTGCTATTTACCCTAACTGGTTCTGAAGCTTCTGACTCCTGGGCTTGATCTCGAGTTGTATTCCTTTACCTATAAAAGCCTCAAGGTTTTCTTTTGTTGTAGCTGAGTAGTTCTCTACTACACAAAAGTATCATGTTTTTTCAACCTATCTGCAGGTGCTGGTCGAGTTGCCCCTATTTCTCTCTGGCTCCCTGTCTGTTTTCTCATATTTGACTTTCTGTTCATAAACCATCTTTCAGGTTAATTATGTTTCCATGCAGAGCATATCAATAGACCCTATCTCCTGATCTACTCTGCCTGTGTTTCTTTTTATTAGTATATCAAGGCCATCTATGTTAGAGATTACAGCCAACCTTCGCTGCCTCATTTCTGCTATGCTATTTTTCTGCCACTGGTTGTCTACTTTTCCCCTTCATTCCACTGTCTGCCCTGTTCATTGAGGCCTCTCTCCCACTGTTCCTGAAATTCTGGTATTTTTTTTCTCTCTCTAGCATGTCCTTCAGTATTCTTTGTAGGGTTGGATTGGTGGTCACAAATTTCCCCAGTTCCTCTTTGTCATGGAAGCATCTTGTTTCTCCATTAATTTCTAGAGACAGCTTTGCAGGGTACATCAATCTGGGCTGGAGGTTATTTTCTTTCAGGGCTGGATTACTTTGCTCCAAGCTCTTCTTGATTTGGTGGTCTGTGTGGAGAAGTCTGCCATGATTTTGATGGGTTTTCCTTTATAGGGTGATCTGTTTCTTTTCTCTGACAGCTTTTAATATTCTGTTCTTATATTGAATTTCTGGGATCTTGATTATTATGTGTTTGGGTGTAGCTCTGTTTTGCTTGTAGGTGGCTGGAGTTCTGTATGCCTCATACATCTGAATATCATTTCCTTTTGTTATGCTTGGGAAGTTTTTCTTAGTTATTTCTGCGAATAGCCTTTGTAATTCCTTTGTTTTGACTCCTTCTTCTTCATTCACTTTTTTATTCTTAGGTTATAGATCCTCTTGTTGTCTTCTAGCCATTGTATTGTTACTACTTGCTCCCTTGTTATTTTTAAGAGATCTTTCCTTTCATGATCACACATTGCAAACCTGTCTTCAAGTTTTGATAGTCTATCCTTAGTTTCTTTCAAGCAGTTTTTCCAGCTTTCAATGAAGTTTTTAGTTTCCTGGTAATCTCTTTGAATCTGCTTCATGTATTCTAAGTTTTCTTTATGTTTTTCATTGAACATTTCTCTCCTCCTTTTGTGTTCCTCCATTCTTCCATCTGTGTCTTCTTGAGAGGTGCTTAGCATTTCTTTTATTAATCTACTTATATCTTGCTTTACTTGAATTAATATTTCAGTTTTGAGCTCATTTACGAGGTCCTGAAGATATCTCTTTATGTCTTCTGATCCTGTGTTTGATATTGCATGTTTGCTTCCCTCAATCTCTTTTGTATTTACTTCTCTTGGATCAATATTCTCAGGGTTGGGGTTGGAGGCTTTTTCTTATTTCTTTGTCGTGTCATGTTTTTGGTTTCTTCCATACAAGTGTATAGTGTAGTTCCCAGCCCCTTTGCTTGTTGGTTATAGTTCCTCTGAAGCATGCTGGTTAGGGGTTTCTGCCCTCTCCAGTTTGCTGTTAGTCACCGAGGTACAAGCAGGGGCAGTGTATGCTGACCTCTCCTCTCTGGGCCAGTCAACCTTCAGGGGCCTTCACTGCATCATTGTGTGCTACAGCATAAGGATTCAGTTTGTGACGACTTATTGCGTCCCAGTCAGGGGTTTGACCCAGGCCAAACAGATCCCATGAATCTACTCTGGGAGGGGAGCAACCAACTGAAGTCACTGCCATTCCTAGTTCAGGCCCGTCCTGCCTGACTCCAACATGTTGTCCAGTTGGTCTCCCCTTGCATGTGGGAGGGTCTTATTCCCAGCACTCACCGCAGATTAATGCCAGTCCCTCTCTGGTTCCATTCTCCATTGGGCTTCCCGACCTCTGACTTCAGCATGGCTGTGGCATGATTTCGTGGCAGCTCAGCTTCTCCAGCCAGGTGACTCAGGCCAGGCACATTGGCCTGGGTTCTGGTGTTCAGGCCAGTCTTGGGGGCATGAATTCAGGTGGCTCGGTGAGAGTGCTGTGATCACTAATCTTAGTTTCTCTAATGGTAGCCCCAGGACTTCATGTTTGATCAGCTCTTTTCCCTTCAGTTTCTTCCTGGGTCGAGAGAATCCATCTCCCTCTGTCTGGACCTCTTCAGAATGTTTTATTCAGGCATCTGAGCTGTCCCTGTCAGAGAGGCTCCATATCCTGCTTCTTACTGGTCCACCATCTTTAGCTCCTCTATCTCAATATACTTTTAAAAATAGAAAATATAACCTTTTGTCAACAAATTATTCACAAAAATGTTTCCTACATAGATAAATCTCCTACAAATTTAATGTCAAGCTCTACAGTCATTCAATATGAATACTGAAGTGCAATTTTTTCCAAATACTATAATGTAATTCTTCAACATCCCTCACTACCATCAGATAGGTTTTTTTTATTGTTTTGGCAATGGAAAGGGGTTTATTCTGATCATTTTGTACATTCTTATTGAGTCTGTCTTACTGTTCCTTGTGACCAGTGTTCTCCTGGTGTGAAAGTGCTGGCATTAAGTGGGCAGCGTGCAGGTGCCCACTATGGAGAGCCGTTATTATAGTGTATACCGTGTGCCAGGACTTTTGAAAACTATTGAACTTTTTATTTATGTATTTATTATTTATTTTGCAGTACTAGGGATTGAATCCAGGGCCGTCACACTGCGCTACATTCCCTGACCCACCTGATGTTTTTAAATATTAACATAAGATCTTGCTAAGCTTCTGACTTTCCCAGGCTAGGCTTGAACTTGTGATCCTTCTGCCTCAGTTTCCCAGTGTACTGGGATTAAAGGCGCACACCACCAGGACCACTACCTTTTACATTTGGTTACAATTACTTCTCATCACAACCCATAAGAGAAGTATAAATATTGTCTCATTTAATAATTAGAATTTAGGTAATTTGCAGATAGCTACACAGCTGTTAATTAGTACAGTCACAAAGTAAATCCCAGTTGTCCATTACTGAAGAATAATCTTGGATAATAATACTGTTGCCCAAGGCTTTAAAGTAATAGTTCTGAGGAGTTAGTCATTCACAGGTTCACCATTAAAAAATACTGACTTTGCTACACAGTGCTGAGCTTGGAAGCGGGAGGCAGAGCCTACTCTGATGTGCTAAATGATTAAAAAGAAAACCAATAAAATTCATGATCAAAGGATGTTATCATTCCAGGGTGATTCACATAATAATAGAGCAGGAAAAAAGGAAAGAATGAGAACATTTCCCAAAGCACACTGTTCAGACCCTCAAAAATGCTGTTTTCAATCAAGACAGAAGAATCTTTGAGGCTACTTTGATCTAGGTTACAGAAGCACTGGAGCAAATCACTATGTCGTATCTGATGATTCCAGCAAATCAACTGTTTTCAGATCTCTCATCAGTTATGGATGAACATTATGGGACAAGGATTAGTCAATAAATATGTCATCCAGTGGCTTATCACAGCCAAGGTCTGATGAACTGGTAAAAACGGGACTATCTTTTATCTTTTTATTACTACATGTTTGAAGTATACAGTGTTTATGTTCCCTGTGTGGAGTTAGTATGCGTATGTAGCACATCTGAATTTCTCTGTTCATCCCCGTTCTCTCTCCTCTATCTCTTTCTGCTTGGAAACAATGCAGGGCAGAGTGGCCACATAGCTTCCAGGTGCCAGCTTCACCAGCCTGCGGGCACAGGGAGCTGTGCGGTAGAGGGCCTGGAGGCTGCATGTGGACACCAAAGAGAAAGCAGCTGCAGTCAGGTTTCAGCAGTCACCACGGTGTTTGTCATCCTGGTAGAAGGCTGAAATGTCTGAATTCCATTAATTGTAGCATCCCCCATCTCGTATGTGCCTCTAGCCCAATTACTTACCTCAGTTTATGTTCAGAGGTGGTAATCGTTTATTTATATGACTCTACCACTGTAGGTTGTCAGGACACAATTTGTTCATAATTTATGGTCTTTTATATGAAGGTATTATGGTACTATATAACCTTTGATTCACTAGTCCAAGGCAGCTTCATAAATGCAGTCAGTAAAAGAAACAATTGAGGGAATACATCTCAAAAACATTATTGCTTTTTAGTTGCTGAGAAGTTTTTATAGCTTAGAAGAAGCAGGCATCTTATGAGGCATCAGGGCACAAGTACTTGAGAAATAATCACCTGTTTGTAATAAAAAAGACTGAGTTATAATCTTATTATCTCTGTGTGTGTGTGTTTGTTAAGCTAATGAAAAATATTCACACAGTTACCTTAGCTGCAACTATTTGAATTTTGTGAGTTAATAAGCATTCCAGAAGTAGGTTTTCCTTTCCTTTCATAAGCTTCTTCAAAAGTGTTGTTTTTAGAATGACATTAGTAATGAGTTAATTGTAAAAAATTATTCAGTATCTGGGCCTTGGGTTTGCCAAGAATCAACAATGTGTGTGCTGAAATTCTGAAACAACTGAAGGAAAACTAGTAAGAGTAGAATCCAGATTAGACAGAGCTGACACCCATGAGTAAGGTGTGAAAATGATGTTACACGTAGTACCTATAACTCAGAAAGTATTTCTCTTTCATAGCAATATCAAAAATGGGGGATGGGGCCAGTGCCAGTCGAAGTCAATCTTTAAAAGTGTAACTAGAAACACTTTAGGCTAGAAATTTAGAGCTTTTCACATTCCAGTGTATATAATTTTGTAGGTTTGTCACTGTACATATATCAATAGGCAAGAGACAATTGTCCAGTTTGAACATGCATAGCACTGAATTTTGCTGGTATTCTTAGCAGGTTGGCTCAAACTATGTTAGTTATTCAGCAGGTGCTATTGCAGTAGAGATAACTAATGGCTTAAATTTACAACCATTGCCCACAGTGAGCTGTATAATGCCTGGCAGCATATAAGCACAATTCTTGTATTGTCTTATCAATTGGGCTAGGGGGCCCTTGGGAATTGCCTTCTTCATCTGAATTTCTGATTTCAGCATGTACTGTCAAATTTCTGTGTCATTATATGTGAAATTCCTTCAACTAGAAACAGCTCTTTCTTTTCTTTTCAATAAAAATTCTATTAATCATTTAAAGCTAAAGACTAATATCTAAAAGTCAGCCAGCGATACACTTTTATCCTAAACTGGACAATTGTCTCAGCCTTCAAGTGACTCCTGGCTAGGAATTTCTCCTGTTGTCATACAAGCCACGTGTACATTAATTGTATTTATTTAAATGGGGGTCTGGTGTTTGGAAACTCATTTTCCTCAAAGGAAAAAATAACCAGAAAGGAAATAATGGAATATTTAAAAGTATGTTTTCTATGTGTAACATAAAGCCACCATTTACCTGAGGAATGTACCTTTGCAAACAAATTTTGGTTATTTGTGTTTATCACTTCTTATCATCAGGCAAGCTGTGATGAAACTTCCAAGTTTCAAATAGCCCATTTTTACAGTGAATTCTTTCATCAGGCAGTTATTTTTATTGGCAAAGAGGACAGAAGGAGATACATTTCTGCACTAAGGTTGTTCTTCTTTTCCTATTAAACTCTCTTTAAAATGTAGGTCAAGATTTCTGCTTTACATTATGAGGCATGCTTTTGTTAAGTGTGCCCTTGCTTTGATGTCCTCAGAGCATTGTTTAGAAAATTACTTTTGCTACATATTTTGTCTTGCACAGCACCTTTGGGATTACAATCACATGGAAATGGGAATTAATGACCCATTCATTTTCTAGAATTCTTAAGGAATGAATTTAAAAACTAGATTTAATTAACACAAAACTCAACTTGTACATGTGTGACTATTTTGTAAGAATCTATGTGTTGTCATTGGTATCGTTTGTATATTATGAGTGACTTTGGGGAGCGCTGCAAATCTGACAGTGGTCTGTGGGGCCCTGAGCCATCCTCTCCCTGATGCCCCACAGTACACTCCTGGAAATTCATTTTTAGACTTTAACAGCTCAGAGATTTGCTCTTAAGTCACAGGGGATTGTAGAAAAACAGCTATGCTTCTTCCTGGGCAAAGCAGTCTTTTCTCCTGTGAATTCTGAGCTTTCTTCTTTTCCTTTTTAAAAAAAATTTCTAGGAATACCCTACTGGAAGAAATAGTGGCTGACCTGTTGTTATGGATTAAAAATTGGTGGTCAACTTAATGCCAGCTGGATTATATCAGCATGGTGCTGAGCGGAGATGTTCCACCTGAGGAAAGCTGCCAGCATAAATAGAGACGTGGAGAAGGAGAAGCTAGGCATTGAGGCATTGAGGCATTGCGGGTTCTCCTACGTGTTGCTGTTTGAGCCGCTGGTTCTCCTGGAGAAGCTCTGGTCCATATATTGAGCATTGCTTCCTGGCTCCAGAGGGGAAGACGTGTGCCGCTTGGTCTCCAGGATGAACTTGTCACACTGGCTTCCTGGCATGTACTTGACTGTGCTTGTTGTCAGAGGAGCTCAGGGCCTCCATGTCACTGAGGATGGCTGTGGTGCTTTTTAGGACAGCCCTGGTGTTTGTGACTTCTTGGCTTCAGCGTAGAACCCTCAACCTACCAGCACAACTGCTTCACCCCACTGTCATAGACTTCCTAGCTTCCACTGCTGAGCTTTGGGCCTTCCCAGCATGGATCCATAAAAGAGACTGGCGTGAGTCCTTCCTGTGGGCTCTAGACCTCCAGGTGGACCTGTGGGAGGCATTGTCATGAGCTCCGGGTCTTCATGACTCATGTGGGATGTTGCTGTGGGATTCAGACCCTTGGTTGAATATTCTATGTCTTAAGTGCTGTGGACAGAGTTCCTGCATTTTCTTGTGTTAACTCTGAGTGACCATCATAAAAATAATATTATAAGCTCCATGACCTGATTTTAATTGTTCTCTGCACAACCCCTGACTACCACACTTGTTATATATCATTTTTACAATTTATGTAACACTTTCCCATACTTAATTCTCATGATATAAATAGGGTGTTACTATTAGGGACCAATTTGTTTAAGTATGTACTTAAAATTGATTCATTCAGTGGCCATGTCCTTGTTAACACTGTCTCTCTCATTGGAGAAGTGCTTTTTTGTCTTATTCTTAGACAATTGTTCCACATGATCTATTTTTTTTTTTTGTGACTGGTTGTCTGGGTTGGCATTGATAATGGAGGGTCATGTGACTTAGTCTTTATAAATCCTTTATTTGGGTTTTAATTTTAATATCCAGTGTGTACAGTGAACAGCTAATAAGTGAATACGAAATACGGTTAGATATGCCCAGGATCATGGCCAACAACATGATTTCAGCTTCTTTCAGAGAGTGAAATCTGCATACAGAAGAATGAGACAAGCTATGTGGAAGGAACTCACCTGCAGTTTGTTTGCCTGAGGCATTCAGTTACTCTGTGTGTTCAAGCCATTGCTAAACTGAAGCAAGTTGACTCAGTACCAATATGCAACTGAAACTAGAGAAATTGAAATCATGTCAACACAAGTGGCCTTTAGAGATGTTAAAATGTTGTGTTTTTGTCTCTTTTAAAATTGTTTCTGCTGAACTACTCTTTCAGTTGTGCCATTAATGCAATTTAGTAAATAAAAGGAAATCATAAGAATAAAATTCTCATGATTTTGATTCAAAGGTCTTTCAATATATTGGCCATTGATTTTTACATAATGCACCTTCTGTAGTTAAGGGGAGGTTACCTAGAAGATGTTTTCTCACATGTTAAGGAAACACACATCCATTTAAGAGACAAAAGGGTTCTAAGATATTCGTATCCTAAAAAAATACACATTTTAAAATTGCTTTGTTTCTTTCATTGTTTTGTCAGTGGTGAAATAAACAGATACATTTTCACTTCACCTGTGGCAGCTAAACAGAACTATACAAACCTATTTCCTAATGTCCATTTCTTTATAGACTTCTATGGGCCCTTGTGACCTCTGCTAGAAAAACCAGCCTGAAACACTGTGAGATTAAAAGCTTCATTTGTATGCTCCAGTGAAAGCATAGCTTACTTAGAAGTGTTGGGAAGCCTCTCTCAAATGCAGAAGCTATCTCTCTTCTCTGTTGTCAGGTAGCCAGGACCTCAGTCCCTGTCATCAAACGCAGAGGACGGGGCGGGACGATGTCTGCATGGTAGTGATTTGTCAGGCTGCTTCATAAGTCACATGTTGCATCAGCATCTTCACTGAGGGTTGTGCATTCTACTGCGATAATGAAGCACAGTTAACTGTGGTGCAAGGATTTCTCTTTGTGTGCAACCTGTGTCTGTGGAGAGACTGAGCCCCTCTTTGGGACAGCACTGTTGGGTAGAGCGGAGCTCAGGTGCAAAAGCTTCATAGCTAGCTCCTCACGCCTCAGGAAGTTTGATTGCCATGAGCACAGTAAAAATGCCTATGTCAGGGCCGTTGACTCTCTTAGGTTTTATACCCTGTATCTTAACCTCTTTTATTCCTGTCTCAATTCCACATCTAGTATTATTTGGCATTTTGCACATTGATTCTTTTTGTCACCAAGTATCGATTTTACTTTTAAGCATTATGTGCATTTTTATAAATAAGCAAGAAATAAATCAATGAAATACAAAGTATGAGCAATTTGTATTGAAGTATTCTAGCTTTGTATGCTTTCATCTAAATTTCAGGATAATTTCAAATGTTCACAAGGAAGAAGCTAGGACCAGTATTCTAAATTAAAGATAAAGAAGTCTTTGCCTCCTGTGAATCTGATAATGTACTTAATTGCTTTTCTCCATAAATAAGGAATGCATAAATGAATGATTACTAGTGAGATGAGAAAGGATGTTGGCTCTCATCATTTGCCACTAACTAGTGAAATGATAACTAGAAGAAACACTGAAGTGGAAAATAAACAGCCTTTACATAACTACTTACGATCAGTTTGTTTCATTTTGTTCTGAGTAAGTTAATACCAGAAGAAACTACATTTTAATCTCTCTTCATATCGAGATCTCCCAACATATAGGACCATCAGCTTTTCTCTTTCTTAAAGCATTCAGGAATTACATCAACTTGTAATAGAACAGAAGAGGAGCATTGCATCTTGGGCTGCTTAAGTACCCCAAGAAAAATTTTATTGGTTCTGTTCATCTTTTTTCGGTTCTGTTTCAAGGAATAATAAACATATAACACTTGTGCATAGTTATGGGGGTAAGGTGTGATTATTCACTACAATGTACAATTGTTCTGTTTACATTTTACGTTGCTTTCCACTGATCTCTGGCAAGTGTAAAGATGTGCAGTTCATCGATCACAAAATGACCCCTGGTCTAACTACCCATGAATGAGGAAGGAGCTGTGTGGCAGGCTCTGTGAGCAGGTAATTCACCTCACAGAAGATGTGGTCTTGGAAGACATTTTGAAAGTAGTTCAATACAAAGTCATACTTATTTTCCTTCATTTTTCAGATTATTTGATCATTAAGTGTAAGAATCTGCCTCCTTTTGAGTTTGTCGATACAATCTATGTTTCCATACATACTCATTTCTTAAATATTTTGTAACTATTTTAATTTTGTCTTTGGCCAATTAGCTTGTAAGAGATGCTCTTTAAATATTTAGATATGTTTTAAAATTATCTATTTAGTCATACCTTATGTATATTTTTGTACTAGAGTTAGAACATAATTTTAAAAATATGGTTTTTAGAAATTTTTGAAGTTCTATCATGATTTTGTTTCTTTGATTGAGACACAGTCTTACTGTGTAGTTCAGGATGCACTTGGACTCACTATGTAGACTAGCTTGGTCTCAAACTCATGCTGATCTTCCTGCTTCAGCCTCCGGAGGGAATGCTGTGATTACAGACATGTGCTATCACACCTGGCCTGTAATGAGAGGGAATATTTTTCGGTTACGTACATCCTTTGGTTCCCTATGGTCTCTAATACACTGAAGGTACTATATTGAATTAATTTGCCTGGCTCTTTTCATTTTAGTATTTTTATCCATTTTTAAAATAACTTTTGTTTTTGTCCCCTATACATCTTAATACAATGCAATCTGTTGTATCTAAATTTACATTTCTCTTACTCCATAATTTTATTAATACTTATTATTTTTATCTTATTAATATAATTTGCATTGGGCCGGGGATTTAGCTCAGTGGCTTAAGCGCCTGCCTGGCAAGCACAAGGTCATGAGTTCAATCCCCGGTACAAAAAAAAAATTACTTTAAAAAATATAATTTGCATTAATTTTTAATTTATTATTACTGTAAACTTGATTTTTGTGCATACTTTTCACTATTTCATTTTTTTTGAACTTCAAAGACATTTTAAAGTGCATCTTTCAATCTACACATTAATTGAACTATTTAGAAATAATCCTGGTATGGTTTACATAGTAAACTTTTAAAATTTACTCTCATAATATTACCTCAAAGTTTTTGTTTGTGTGTGCTTTTTTGAGATGAAGTTCCACTTTGTAGCTCAGATTGCCCTTGAATTCATTATGTAACCTAGGCTGGCCTCAAACTACAGCAATCCTCCTGCTTCAGTTTTCTGAGTACTGGGATTATAAGTGTACACCATACACCTGCAACATTATTCCACAGTGATCTACAATTTTAACATAATTTTTATTTTATACATTTTTAAATTATTTTAAAATTTCCAGTGGAAAAAAAGTCAATAAAAACAACCATGAAATTTTTTGGTTGTAAATAATATTTATTATTGCCTCTGTACAGATTACTTATCAGAAACCTGAAGACATTAGTCATATCATCAATTACAGTTTATAGAAAATAACTCATATTCTACTCAAGAATCTTTTTAAAAAACACATTTTTTCTTTGCTCATGAGTGCATTTGTTTTGTCAAAGGTATACCTCAATAAAATGAATGAGTACAATAATAATACTAATTATGTAAATGCATGGAAGAATAAATATGGTTTGTGTTATCTAATTTTAAATGGAATCAAAAGGCACAGTAACTAAAACATTATGCTGTGATTTTAATATTGCACTTAAATTCTAGGAAGAGTTAATAGGGTCTATTCTCTGTTATATACCATATTCTATTAACTCTAGGGTTAGTCTGTTGATTACTGAGAAGTGATAATGTTACTAATGAATCTTATATAGTACAATAAAGACTAGTATTTGCAC
>PVJX010034218.1:0-19138 GCA_004027295.1 Dolichotis patagonum
TGTTTCTTGTTTTTTTTTTTTTTTTGTTTTGTTTTGTTTCATTTTTTATTTTGTTTGGGTTTTTCTTTTTTGGAGGTTTTTTTTTTGAGCTTTGTTTTGTTTGTTTTGTTTTGTTTTGTTTTGTTTTGTTTTGTTTTGAGACAAGGTCTCATAGTGTAGTTCAAACTGGCCTTGAGTTCACTATGCAAACCAGCCTGGCCTCCAACTTGTAAAGATCCTCCTGTCTCACCTGCCTGAGTGCTGTGATTACAGCTATGGGCCACCTTTCCCATCAGGGCTGTTTTAATTTGCATCTCTTCAATGGCCACTGATGCTGAACACTTCAGGTCATTTGTATTTCTTCATCTGAGAAGTGTCTATTCATTTCAGATGCCCATTTTTCATTTGGGTCTTGAAGGGGTCTAATATTTTTTAGTTCTTCATATTTTTCAGATTTTAGTCTTTTATCTGGGGGAGGTACTTAAAAATTATTTTCCACTCTGTAGAGCTTTCTCTTTATTTGTTGATGGCTTCCTTTGTTATGCAGAAGCTTTTTAATTTGATATTCCATTTGTTGATTCTTGGTATTATTTCCTGCATAAGCAGGTCTTCATTCAGAAACACTTTGCCTACACCTATATCTTCAATAGTTCTACCTCTTCTATCTTCCAGATGATTTAGGGTTTCTATTCTAATGTTTAGATCTTTGATCTATTTTGATTTGAGTTTAATGCAGGGAATAAACATGTATGTAAGTTAAACCTTCACCACGTGAATAACCAGTTTTCCCAGCATCATTTGCTAAAGAGCTATTTTTCCTCTAGGAAAGGGATTTGGGCCGCTTGCCAACATAGCTGAGAATGCCTGGATTCATTTTCATATCTTCCATTCTATTATACTGATCCACATGTCTGTAGTTTTGCCAATAACATGCTGGGTTTTTTTTTTAATCACTGTGGCTTTGTAGTATAACTTGAAGTCTGGAATTGTGATACTCCCTGCTTTTCTCTTGTTGCCTAAGATTGCTTTTGCTATTCTAGGTCTCTTCTAGTTCTATATGAATTTTAGGCCTGCTTTCTCCAGTTCTGGAAGGAATGATATTGATATTTTAGTTGGCAAAGCATTAAATTTATATAATAGTTTTGGAAGTATAGCCATTTTGGCTACATTGGTTCTGTTTATCAAGGAACAGGAGACATCTTTCCATTTTCTAATATCCTTTTCAGTCTCCCTTTTTAGAGTACTACAGTTTTCATTGTACAGGTCTCTCACTTCTTTGGTTAAGTTATTCTGAAGTATTTCATTTTTTTTTTAGGCTATTGTGAAGCATATTGTTTCTTGTCTCAGTAAGTTTGTCATGAGTGTATAAGAATGCTATTGATTTTTGAGTGTCGGTTTTATATTCTGCTGCACTGCTGAATTTGAATATTAGTTTTAGGAGTCTGTTGGTGCAGTTTTTGAGGTCTTTATGTAAAGGATCATGTCATCAAGAAACAATGATAATTTAACTTCTTCCTTCCCCATCCATATCTCTTTTATTTCTATTGTCTTATTGCTGTAGCTAATGTTTCAATTGGTAATTACTTTGAGAACCTATACTCTATTAAAATGGAAAATTTAGAGTATATAAATAAATTCCTAACACAGATGAACTATGAAAGCTGAACCAAAAAGACATAAAAATCCTGAATACACTAACATCAGCCAGTGAAACTGAAGCAGTAATAAAAAAACTACCCAATAAAAAATTCCAAGTCCCAGCAGATTCACTGCTGTATTCCACCAGAATTTGAAAGAAGATATAATGCTAGTACTCCTCAATCTCTTTAATGAAATTGAAAGGGAATCAGTACTCCCACAGTCATACTCAGAAACAAGCATTACCCTGACTTGGAAACCAGACGAGGACCCGACCATAAAAGAGAGCTATAGGTCAATACTTAATAAACAGAAATGCAAAAATCTTCAGTTAGATGCTGGCACACAGAATGCAGCAAATCATCAAAAGGAAGATACTGCATGGCCAAGTAGGGTTTATTTCAGGGCTGTAGAGTTGTTTTAACATACACAAATGAATAAATGTAACACACTACATGACAGAAGCAAGGACAAAAATCACATGATCATCTCAAGACACAAAGCAAAAGCATTTGACAAAAAACAACAGCCATTCATGATTTAAAAAGAAAAACACTGGGGAAAGTAGGAATAGAAGACCTTTATCTTAACTTCATTGTGTGAAACCAATGGCCAACATCATAAGTGGAGACAAAGTGAAAACTATTCCTCTAAAACCAAGAACTTGCAACTTTTTGAAGCAATTCTGGAAGTCCTGTTTCATGAGTGTATTTACAATGTGTTATTAAAAACATGTATATTGAATGCCGCTAGTGACACTTGAGGAAAGAAGACTGGTAAACACATTATATTATATCAACATCCACTTTATTCACCACATATAGCACCTAACTTTCTGCTCATTCCCAAAGTCAAAAGGATTATAAAAGGTAAGTATTTTTAATGCATTCCGGACAGCAAGGCAATCATAATACAGCCACTGAGAAATGAAGAAAGAGAATGCAGAGGTGCAGGATTTAGAGATGGAGGAACGGAACTTAAAATAAGAAACAATGAATGTAAGATGAATGTAAGATGAATGTAAGATGAATGTAAACTTCATGTAAACAATGCAAATTGTTTAAAATTTGATATAAAAATTAGCTTTACTGCATGAAAACTTAATAAAAATTATCTTTAACATGTTAACTTAAATAAACCCTATCCTCTCAAACAAAACAAATGAAAGAAAGAAATTCATTTTAAAACTGAATTCAGAGGCAAAGAAATGGATTGTGCAGAAAGGGTGCAGTTACCAATGTTAAATTCTATACCCAGTGAAAATAACACCAAAAATGAAATTTAAAAATTGCATACAATTATTAATTAAAGTACATCTAAGAAGTATTGTCAAGAAAATATAAAATAATTCAAAATCCAAAGATCAGTTTCAGAAAGAAAAATAAACATCATCAAAGACCAATAAATGTAAATTTACCAAAATTACATCTTTAACAAGCTGTATCCATAATTTAAAACGTTCCTCCAAGGAAAACAGACCCAGGAACTGCAAGTTCTACCAAACACAAGGTCAGCTCAACCAGGATAAGGTGATACTCCAAGAGTAGTCTGCAAAAGAAAACCTCCAGGCCAACCCCACTCATAAGCATAGACCCAAAACTCTAACAAAAGTATTTGTAAACTAATTTGGAAATGCCTATACATAAAAAAAAATAAACTAGTGTACCTCTGCAAATGGTTAGACTGACATTTTAAAAATTCTGTCATTTTAGCATGCTACATTAACAAACGAAAAAAATCATATAATCATCTCAGTCAAAATAGTAAAACATTAAATAAAATTCAATGTTTACTAAAGATTATAATTCTCAACAAACTGAGAGTATAAATCTCCTTAGTGTAAGAAGTGTAATTACAAAAAAAATTCAAGAGACGTATGTATGCTATGACAAATTTATTCACCTTGATCTAGCAAGAAATGAACTATAAATTGACAGAAGAATTAAATCCAAAAGAAAAAATTCTAAAACAGCTATATGTGTGGTGTAAATGTGTAATCTTAGTTACATGGGAAGCCAAGACTGGAGAATTACAAGTTTCAGGATGCTTTTGACAATCCTTTCTCAAAAATAAAATAAAAACAGGGGAATTAACTCATCTCTTTCCTAGCATGCATGATGCCCTTTTTTTCAATCGTTGGCAGAAAAAAAAAGAAAAAAAATTACTGATTTAATTATTGAGTATAGCAGGGTAGCTGATGGGCTTATACATAAAGTTAAACTGCATTTCTAAATGTCAACAATAAAAAGCCAACAGTACATGTAATAGCTATAAAATGTGTCTACACATACCACTACAAAATAATGGAAAGAAATATTAAGAAATCATAGACAGAGGTCTAGACATATAGATACAGACATACAGAGAGATCTACACCTATGTGTGCATCTAGATCTAGATCAGTGTCTATGTCATCTATAGCTACATCTACATGTATTGAGAGGTTTCAGCCACGTAAATCTGCCAGTCATCATGGCGAAGGTCCAACATGGTGAGGAGACCATAAAAAGACACCTAATCAGTCCTTCTCCTCCTGTGCTCTAGATCCAAAACCGACTTTCTGCCTTTCCTTCCCACTCAAGCCAAAGGCACTCAGTCCCAAGATAAAACATCACTCCTGCTCCACTGTCACCAGCTAGTGCAGCACCACCCCAGTGAGAGTTAATATAAGTAGCCCCAGGCCTATGTCTAGCTAGAGGGCAGAGTTCTGCATTTCTCCACAGCCTCCCCTGTGCCCTTGTTAAAGGTCACTTCCTCCTATTTTGTCTCCTTCTTATTTCTTTTTTTAAAATTTTAGTTAAAGAGAAAAAAATAGAATAAAGGGTAGCAACAATATAGAATTCCAAGGAAAAAAGGAAAAGAACAATAATAAAAAAATTAAGAAATTATTACTTCACAAATTACACACTGACTTCTTGGAAATAGTTGTTCAAATTACAAAGTTAAAATATGTAAAGTAGACATTCAAACAGTGAGACTATTAACAGTTCTGCTCCACGATCTGACAAAAACAGCAATATGGTCATCCATCTTATCCACTCAAATATACATGCAATTATATCAAAAGGGTAAAATTAAACACAACAAAACAGAACAAAGCGGATCACAAGAAAGCATTGTAAGAGAGATAAATTTCAAAACTAGACAATCAGAGATATTCTCTCTATCATACTGACTCTTGTTTTCTTCCAAACAGTTATCCATATTGTCACATACAGGGAATTCACTTGAAACAGTATAGTATGGAATTGATCTGAACAAGACGAGGAAGGCATTTCAGGTCTTCAAGACCAGACAGTAGGGAAGCCAAGAATGGCTGTCATAGTGTCTCTCATTCTCTTCAAAACAGCTGTCCATACCTTCATGTGTGTTGAACTTAAACAAAACAAAACAAGCTAAAATCACTTTGAACAAAGAATGATAGTGTTGCTGGATTTCACATCATGACAATATGGGTTCAGCACTGGATACTGTAGTGTCTCTTTTTCTTCAAAGTAGTTGTTCATTTCAACATGTGTTATATAGTTGTTTCTCGTAAACTGTTTATAAGCTCTACACATGCATGAGTCTCTACATGTATATCTATCTTTTCTGTATAGAGGGAAAAACAAAACAAAGCAAGACAAAACAAAACAATTCCTAGAAAAGCATGAAGCAAAAAAATCATATAAAACCACAATACAAGGTGATCTACAATGGTTACCATGGTGTCTCAGCATTGTATAACAACATTAATAAAAACGAAGCATTGGAGACATTATAAGACTTCAAAAGCAAGTAGTAATCAAACCAGAGTGGGTATCTTAGTGAATCTTGTCATCTTCAGTGTAGTTGCCTATACTCTTAGACATGATGCTATCAATCATAACAGATTTAAATAAAATCAGTCAATACAAAGTAGCAATCTAACAAACCAGATTCAAATAAGATCAGTCATAATAAAACAGTATAAGTTATGCAGGGATTCAGATTAAGTTGATAGGAAAATTAGGGATGATTACCATAATATGTCCTTTTATTTTTGGGATAGCTGACCATGTCCTCAAGTCTAGTGTAAGTAGACAAACTGGAACAGCATGTAATCCATCCAAGCAGAGTGATGAGAATAATGTAGATTTTAAATCTTATTACCCAATCAACAATATTCTCTGCCTCCCTTTTTTAGACAGTTCCTCCCCTTTCACTCCCATAGGGTGCACTGATTGTTTTGGGTCCCACTGCCTCCCTATATAGAGCATCTCAATGGATCCTAACTCCTGATCTACTCTGCCTGTATTTCTCTCTGTTACTATTTCAAGGCTATCTATACTAGAGATTATAGCCAATCTTCTCTGCCTTATTTCTGCTATTCTATTTTTCTGCCATTGGTTGTCTATTTTTCTCTTCCACTCCACTATCTGCCCCATTCACTGACACCTCTCTGCCACTGTTCCTGTAATGCTCTTTTTCTTTTTCTCACTCTCTAAAATGTCCTTCAGTATTTTTTGTAGGGTTGCATTGGTAGTCACAAATTCTCCCAGTTCCTCTTTGTCATGGAAGCATCTTGCTTCTCCATTAATTTCTAGAGAGTTTCGCAGGATACATCAATCTGGGCTGGAGATTGTTCTTTTTCAGCACTTGAATTACTTCACTACAAGCTCTTCTTGATTTGATGGTCTGTGTCGAAAAGTCTGCCGTGATTTTTATGGGTTTTTCTTTATAGGTGATCTGTTTCTTTTCTCTGATGGCTTTTAATATTCTGTTCTTATATTGAATTTCTGGGATCTTGATTATTATGTGTCTAGTTGTAGCTCTGTTTTGGTTGTAGGTGGCTGGAGTTCTGTATGCTACATACATCTGCATATCATTTCCTTTTTCTATGCTTGGGAAATTTTCCTTAATAATTTCTGTGAATAGCCTTTGTAATGCCTCTGTTTTGCCTCCTGCTTCTTCATTCACATGCTTTACTCTTAAGCATGGATGTGAATAACTTGGTTGTCTCTTAAAGTTTGGAATTATCTCCTAAAGAGCTGAAGCATCTCCTCTTATGACATAGAAATTTTATTCTTGAGGATATAGTCAACTAAAATTCCTTCACAAACAGTAAGAGATAGAAGGAAGGATTTTGATGGATGCCCTGATATTCACAGCAAAAATCTGGGCTCAACCCAGATGTCCGGTCACAGAAGACTGGGCAATTTAAATGTTTTTATTTAATAAAACATAGCAACAATGAAAATGAATAGATAATAGTTATGTGCAAAAACATTGATAAATTCATGATTTTAATGTTATGCAAGAAGCCATATACCAAAAGAGTTATGGAAATCGATTTATGTAATTAATTTTTCTCTATACATGTCATATTTTACACTAAGAGCAGCTTTTACAAAGGATAACATCACTAATACATTTATGAACACACCTAAGTGCTTGAATTGAACTATCTCATTCACCTTTGAAAACAGCCCCTCTGTTAAGAGCAAATGATCACAGGCATAGAAAGTTTAGGTAATATACAATAACCATAAGTAATAAAATTTAGCACAGTTGTGATCCAAGAACATACAGAGTAGTCAGTCTTCTACTTGTTACCTTGTTTAATCTTGTTAACTTGCAAGAATGGGATTGTTATTTCTGTGCTGTATGAGAAAAAATGAGTCCCAGAAATGTTTAATTCCATGCCCAGGGTCACAGAGCGAGGAGGAACTCATGGGTCTTCCAGCTACCACATTGCCTTCATTTACTAAGACAAATAGATAGGTGCCATTTTAGTTTTTGCTCTCTATATAAAGTCCTCTGAAATCAATTAGCATCCTTGCTTATAGCAGGTAATTTGGTGAACAAAACCCACTGCATGGAACTGTTTGACTTGTTTATTCCAAAATAAAAATGTATTCCTGTCCCTAAATAAGAATTGAGAAAAATATGCATATCTCTCTTTTTTCTTTTTAATTATCTCACATTTCTAATCACAAAGTCTAAGCAGGCTTAGTAATCAAGAAATGTACTTAGATGTAGGGAGCTGGAGATTGAAGCTGGAGATTGATCACTTGTGTGGGGCAAGGCCAGCTCAGCAAAAACTGAGACCAAAACAAGCTATGTAAACAAGTTGTTCCAGCACCAAGAAGCACGAGGCTCAGGCCTGCCAGGCAAACAAGTGCTAGGAGGTGGGGTTGAGACTGACATTGCTTTTCAGGAATGTGTGTGTGGAGTATATGAATAAATGTGCTACGCTGGCTGAGCAGTTCCTTTCTTCCCATCAGGAGGATAGGGGCTCCATCTGACCCCAGCTTTGTCTCTTATTTTCTCCTCCTCTCAGGGTCTTTCACCCCAAGAGCCTCAGGATCACGGTCCTTAGGTAAAAAGGCACAGAACAATAGTCAGAAAAATACTCAGCTCTGTTTCCCAGACACCAGCTGCTCATCTCTGCAATGGCAGCAGGGCCTTGCTTTCCTAGTGTCTTTGTCACAGACTGCATGTGGGGCACTGCAAGAAGCCATTGAGTGACATCTCAGGGGAAGTAGACAAAGGGAGATGGGGTAGTGAAGAGACAAAAATGAAGGGAAAATAAGGCCAAAGGGAACTCTTTTAGAATAGAATCACCATTGGCTGATACATTAAAGTAAGGAATAATTAACTCACATTCACTTGCCCCCAAAGGGGAATAAATAATCAGAGAAATGGGTAAAGATAGACATCCCCATCCTGAATTTTTCTGCTTTATGGGATCAGACCACTTTCTTCGTGACTTTCAGCATGCAATCATCATTCTTTTCCAACTGTCTCAGCTTGAATTTAAAAATGTCATCAGCATGACCTTCAGCAAAATGACTTCTACCAGCAACATGCCTAGAATATGGGTGATTTATATTGCTTCCCACAGTAAGATAATGTGATGCATGTTGGTGGCTATAAGGCTTAAAGCACTGGTCTCCTTGCTTCCCCTCCCTAAAACTGAAAGTTTAGTCACCAAATTTATCATTTCAGAAAGACCTGACTGCCACTATTCAAGTCACTACTGCACAGAGTAGCTCTAGTAATTCTGACGTCAAAATACAAGTTGTAAGCACAAAATGAGTTTCACCCAATATCTCTTATCATAATCCCTTTAAGCACCTTTAGATGCATTCACAATTTCCAGTGAGATATATCAGCCAGAAAGTGCTCCATCTTCGTCAGCAACGTCATCCTGAACCCCATTCCAAGGAATTTCTTCTCCTCATTCCATTCCTCCTTTGTGTACATTCCTGTAGTACATTATACAAAAGGGCAAAGAACTTCATTTTTTCCCCTTTGGGAATGCAAATTAGAGTGATCAGGATGGAAGGAATGTACACAAAGGAGGAATGGAATGAGGAGAAGAAATTCCTTGGAATGGGGTTCAAATAAATAAATAGTACTGCACATGGACCTCTGTCAAATGCCTGGTTCAACTGCCAAGAGTACCCTCCAAAAATACCCTTATTAATGAAGAGGCAAAAGTTCCTCAGAATTGTTATGTTCTAAAACTTACAAATGGTCTAAAATAGGAAGTGAAAATTTTAAAATCATTTGCAATAGATATCATCAACTAAAAGAAACAGCACTGGTATCTAGGTAATATGTGGTGGTTCTGTTCCTCCCACTGCTTGCCCTCCAGATTTTCTCTATTATTCTACAGAATTTCTGTCTATTCAGGATCAGTTTAATTGATAGCCAATATATTCTACCTGAAGCAAATGGGCAAAAAGTCATATAGCAATTAGTGTTAAATGTATTTGTTGATTGAAAGGAAAGCAATTGGTTGACAAAAGCAACTTGTCAGGTAGGAAAAAAAATCATCATCTACACAACTGAGAAAAATAGGACACCTAGTATTCTCTGTCTCCCCAAGAAGAAAGGGTCACATGTATTTCCTATGTACAGTCTGGTTAAAGTTGCGAATCCGAAAGAGCAGGAGTGAAGGGTAAATTCCAGTGCAGTTTGGAGGGCCATTGACATTCACAGTAGCTGGTGTGGGTTTTGAGGAGACATCCAGCTCTAGTTATAAGTGACACCAAAAGAGTGGGAAACAGTAATGTTTCTGGCTAAAAGTGTTAGATAATTCATCCCAGGGCAATCAGTATCAGGGTAATCAGTGAAATAAACAAGGAGAGGAGCTCCTCAAAACTCAGTGGTGTGTTTTGTCCCAAATGAAATCATTTTTGATCATGAAAACTAGATTCACTTAACATTATACTCTTACCGTGCATACATTTGCTTATGAATGACTCAAATTTGTCTTTTTCTATGGCAGAGTAGTAACATTGTGTATAAATAACACATTGTCTTCATCCATTTGTTGTTGGACACAGGCTACTTCCAAAATTTATCTGTTATGAATTGTGCTGCTATAAATATGCATATTCATGTATCCTTGTAATATGCCCAGAAAGGGAACACTTAAGTCAAATGGAATTTCTTTTAGTTTTTTAAGAATCTCCAGACTAATTTCCATAAACTGTACTAGTTTACATTCCAACGAACAATATAGATTTGTTTCTTCCCCCACATACATGGCAGCATTTGTTATTATTTGATTTTGACAAAGCCATTCTTTCTAGAGTAAAATGATATCTCAATGTAGTCATAATTTACATTTCTTTAATGACCAGTGTAATAATTTACATTTCTCTAATGACCATTTCAAATATTGCATGGTTTCTCTTACAGTGAGATATATATTAATTAAACAAATTAATCATATTATATGTAATTATATATAAATATATATAAATTACATGTAAAATAATTTACTAGTGTATAAATATTAATTAAATATCATTAATTAACTAATTAATTAATTGTATATGTAGAGAGAGAGTCTGCCAGGATAAAAGGAAACATATTTCAGCAGTTTGACATACTAATAAATGTACAGAAGACAGCCAGCATTTTAAGTACTTCCTGTAATTGTAAAGATAGAGATAGAGAAAGAGACATGAGAGATAAAGAGAAAGAGAGACAGGGAAATAGAGAAAGAAATAAAAGATGCATAAATAAGAAATAAGGGGACATCCAAATAATTTTCCAAATTACTCATGCTATTGTTTCAAAAAATATTTTACTATGTATTTTAATTTGCTTTATTTATATAGCTTCTGTTAGTTCACTGATGAGAAAGTTCTGTTCTTTTATCTAATTGTTTCTTGTTTGTAATAGATCATCTGTTTTGTCTATAACTTGTACTCTGAGTAACATTTTGGCTATTATCTCAATATTAAGATACACAGTGTGTAAACTATTGTTATTCTCTAATTATCTTGTTATGAAATTTCATTTGATCATAGAAATAAGAAGAGGACCTTTTAGTGTTTTCTTTATTAATATCTACTAGTATTACATTAAAGCAAAAAAAAGTTTCATTAGACTCTAATGAAGAAGGATCAAGAGTTAAACATTCTACAATTCACAGGAGAGCCCCACGACACAGAAATATACATAATGTCAAAGGGGGCCAAAGTTGAGAAATTTCTACATACTATGTAGAAACGATACATTGTTTAAATTACGTAAACAATTATCTTAATTAATTTTCTCTCATTGTTGAGACAAAATACTCAATGCTCAAAATTGAAGAAAGAAAGTTTCATTTAGTTCACAGTTTGTGGATATTTCAGTCACTAATCAGTTGGATCCAGAAAGGGTGGCATGGCACAGGGCAGCACTTTAAGGCAGGAGAAGACAGCAAAAACAGTAAAAGCAAAAGACAGGGAGAGGCAAGCCTCTTTTTTTCCCTTATATATTGCAAGCAGGCTACACTATACTCCGCAGGGCAGGCTTAACCCTCCTTGTGCACAGGATAGGGATGTTACAAAGTAAGAACCCTGGGCCCTTGCTGAGTCCCTTTGTTAAACTCCTAAACTTTTTAAATTGATACAATGTATCAACTATTACAATCCAACCCTTATCAACTTGGTAACCAGATGCATTTCTTTAAATCTGTCTCCTGATATACAGACAAGCTTATTCATATTGCTTTATAACTTAAACGTTATAACACAGATTTAACAGTCCTTAAGGACCAGCATTAAGTCTATCAAGATTGCATTACATTAGAACCAAAAGATTTTGTCCCTGGCCCTCCAAAGTCTCACAAAAATTCCCTTATGCAAAAATTATTTAGTCCATCTGCATGAGTTGTGAAAGTCTTAACAGTCTCAGCATTGCTTAAAAGTCTAAGTCCCAAGTCTTTCTGAGATTTAAGACAAACTCTTAGCTACAAGCCCCTGTACAAATGAAAAGAAAGTTAAACACTGCCAACATACAATGGCACAAGATAAACATTTACATGTTTATCTTACACACATGGGATACAAAGGACTGGGACTGAAGCAAGTCCAAAATCCAGCAGGGCAAACACTGTGTCCTGTAGTTCCATGTCCAGCATGTGAAGCAATCTGTGGCAAATTGTGAGCTCCAACGGGCTTGGGTGATTCCACCCCTATGACCCTATTGGTAGTTATAGCACCCACAGCTTCTCTTTTGGGCTCACTTTGCTCCCTCCCTACCACTTTGCTTAGGTGATCCTTATTCCTGGCTTTTCCAAACTTCTGAGGTCTCCACATCACCTTCAGCTTCACCCTCATGGCTTCACACATTGCCCTGTCAGAGGCACACTACCCAGTCTCCCAGGCCTTTTGAAAACAGGATGGAAGCTTTCTTAATCCCAAAACACTTTTATTCTACATACGTCTAAAACCAGCGCCACAAGAATGATGCCAAGTTCTGCTGCCAGCTGGAGCAGTAGCCAGGCTTTCCTCTATCTTAGCTGTAGTGGTCATGTGTCTGGGTACAGAGCACTCTGAATATAATTCGGAGGAAGAAATTTTCTTGCTGCCACCATACTGGAACATGGTGCTCTGCAGCTTTCTCCTCAAAGCAAAGGCTTTCACTTTTGCATTTTTGATAGCAATCAATATTTCCTCAGCTCCATCTTTGCAGTCCATCCATGGATTTATGGGAGCTTCCTTTCTCACCCAACTCATAATGTTTTAAATCATCTTGTTGGACTCTTAGCTCTTCATTCATAACAAAATCTGGCTAAAAATCTCCAACAATAGCCATGCCACAGCCTCAACATTCGACTGCCTTGAAGTTTCTGCTGCCAGATTAATTAGTCCATTGCCCCTAATTGTAGCTTGGACAAAGTCATGGATATGAGCAAAATACAGACAAACTTTTGTCAAGCCATAACACACATCATCTTGAGGCCAGCTCCAAGTTCAGTCATTCCAGAAGAAACCTCCTGAACCCAGTTTTTAATGGCAAAATTTCTGTCAGCTTTCTGGTCTTATGTGCTCCGACCAGAATCTCCCATACAGAACAGCCCAAAGCATTCCAGTGCTACTCTTTCGGGCATCATCTCCAAACCTCTCCAAACTCTTCCCACAAGCCCTTCCCAAAGGCTTTTGAGCCACATGGTCAGTTACAGTTACAGCAATGACCCCACTTCACTGGTACCAAATTCTGTTTTGGTTACTTTTCTCTCATTCCTGAAACAAAGTACCAGGCACTCAAAATTCAGGAAGGAAAGGTTTATTTAGCTCACCATTTGTGAAGTTTCAATCCATAATTAGCTGACTCCAAAGTGGGGTGGCATAGCACAGGGACAACACTTCAAGGTGGCAGAAGACAGAAAGAGCAAAAGGAGGGGAAAGCAAGCCTCTTTTCCTCCCTTATATTGTAGGCAAGCTATGCCCCACTCTAGGGAGGGAATAGTACTCACAATCTCTTGCTTTCCTCCTCTTTTTTTTTTTGTTTTGTTTTTGGTACCGGGGATCGAACTCATGACTTTTGCCATTGCCAAGCAGGCACTTATACCACTGAGCTAACACCCTACCCCACCCCAGCATCTGTGCTTTCCTCTTACATAGGATGAGACTGTTTACAAAATGTGCCTGGTCCCCTGCTGAGTACTTTTGTTAAACTTCTAAAGTTTTGTCTTGCTGGTAGAGCCTCTGGAGAGTTTGCCCTGTGTGAGCCTTGAAGAGGTACCCTGCTATGTGAGCACCATGTGGGAGGAGCCCTGTGGCAGGAATCAACAGTGGCCTCAGGTTGCTGAGTGTAGCTTCTACCAGAAACTGAACTGTTCAAATCCTTCTCCAGACCAGCTTCAGGTGAATCTGCTACCATGATGCCAATGCCTGGCTAGATCGTAGAGAGGTGAGACCCTGAGGCAAACAGCACAGTAAAGCTGTATCAGTTATCTTAGTCATTTTCCTACTTCTGGGATATAGTACCCAACACCTACAATTTAAAGGAAGAGAGAGTTATTTTGGCTTAGATTTTTAGTCTATATCTGGCCAGCTCCAAGGCAGAACAGCACAGCCGAGAGTATGGAGTAGGAACACTGCTCATGCCATGCTGGTTAGGAAAGAGAGAAAAAGAAGAGACAGGAAGGGAAGAGTGCCCTTTCACATCCCCAGTGACCCAGCTCTTCTGACCAAATCTCCTACATCAGGTCAGAGCAGTGACCCCACACTGCCACTACCTTCCAAGCACACTAGACCTCCAGAGCCACTTTAGACCTAAGCCATGCCACATCCCCACACTTCTGACCTAGAGAACATGAGATCATAAATGCATAGCCTTAAGCTGTACTGTGACAATTTACAATGTAGCAATAAAAATTAATGCAAGAGTAATTCAGGTTAGGGTGTTACCTGTGATTGGAGAGTGAAGGAAACAAGATTTAATAACTGATACAATGAGAAAACATTAAGCTAGACCTCAAGGATTTTTGCCCAAATGATAAAAATGTGTTTACTAAAATGTGGAGACCTGTCAGAGAAGAAAATTTGGATGAGATAAAATGAAGGCTCTATTTTTTGGACAATTTCATTTTGAAATGCATGCAGGAAACAAAGGAGTAGAAAGCTGTGAATATAAATCTGGGGTTTAGTGGAAAGAGGCCAGAGACATCAAGGGAATAGGGAATATCTATATCATGAGATCAATGATACCCTAAAGTTGTTAATAGAGATATAAGAAACCAGAACTCTAATATAAATGTCATTTAGAAGAGGGTACACAACATATCCAGAAATTTGTTTTGGTACCAGGGATCAATCTCATGACCTTGCATTTGCCAAGCAGGTACTTACACTGCTGAGCTAAATTCCTGGCCATATCCAAAATTTAAAAGAAAGAATCATTTAAGGAGATTGACTATTAGTGACTTAAAGGAAATCAGCATATTTCATTCATTTCTTGAACCTTCAAGAACCTAGCACAGCACCTGAAAAACAAAATCCACCCCACCAAAAAACCAAACAACTTAATAAGACCAAGTGGCTCGTGAGAAAGGAACATGCAGGCAGTGGAAGAGAAGATGCTTAGCAGGAAGGGGAAACACACTATCTCTCAGACATCTGACCTAAAACAGTATGTGCATCTCCCATCTAAAGTGTAAGAGAGCTCCTCTGAGTGTGCGGCGGAGGGACACTGCAGATCCTGGATCAAATGAGGTGTACTTTAAATTTGAGACTCCATGCAGAGAAAGGGGGTGTCTGCGGAGGTACCTGAGTTCTTTCTGGCACAGGTGGGATTAAATTCATAGCACACAGACAGAAAACATGGTTAAAAGAGAATTTAGATCTTCCAATAAATCATAGTGTCTTTCAGATAATTTTAAGGTTTTATATTATGATCTTTTCTTATTTAAAGGCGCTTTTAGTTAACAACTATAACATGTACTTTCAGTCGTATGCCAGAAGTGGTGTACAAGATAGCAAAGTAATAGTCTTTGCTCTCAGAAAATTGTATTTGCTGGATATAAGGAAAAAACACCCCGCAAGAAATCACAAAGCATTCAGAAGTAAGAATGCATCCACTTTTGGAGGACATATTAAAGTTTATAAAAACAATAATGTGTTAATACTACTATGAATCATTTAGAAGCACAATATTTTCAAGGCAAAGTACCGTGCCTTGATAAACTCTCCTCTATTTTCAACCATGTGATTTGTGTCGATACCTATAGGACAGAAGAGAGAGGGTTTGATCACATATCAGGTAACAAAAATCTTAGGAATTCTGTTAATTGGCTGCTTATGATGTGCTCAGTATTTCCCTCTAGGTTCATGGGTTTATAAATTCTAGAATGTAGGACTAAATAAGGCTACAGGATTGAACACCGTTTCCCTCCTCAGCCTTTTCTCTAACCTGGTCCTCCTCCCTTGTCACTCTGCATGTGCCAATTACATTGACCAATCTATAAATTTATACTATTCAAATTAGAGAAATACTAGAAATAAAAATTTAGAAAGTCATCCTGATACATGACTCCTTAGTAGAAGCATTGGAAGTTTTTCCAAAGTCGCTGATTAAAATATATAGTAAGGTCATTTAGCATCAGGTACATTCCCCCTTGCTACTCAAATGGATATAAATAACATACTAGATTCTTCTACTATCTAATTTATTGATGGCATAAATTGTGTCTTTTTCTCTGGATGAAATTATATATCTAGAGGAAGTTTTCACTGGATAAAATTAATTTGAGTTATTTTGAACTTTCAAAAAGTCTAGGAGATTTTTAGGAAAAATGAATGCTGTCAACCAATGGGTCAAGAAACTATATATTTGGGCTTGAAAGTTTGAAAGCAAACAAAAAGATAATTCACACTGCTTTTGTTGCTAGCAAGAACACTCAGAGGTGAAATGTTTATCAAGTGGACTCTTGATGTCTACCCTCTATAAATACTCAATTCTCTCACTAAATTTTTGACCTTTACAACAGACATTGAGTACTGTATGCACATAGATACAGTGTGTGTTTAAATGTAGGGAGAGTGGATGAACTCTGTTCAATGTCACTGATGAGAGATCTGCACTTATGATTTTATTCCATGTACTTATTCACTAGTATGTTTCATCCTTTATGAGGTCCTTAATAATAATGATAAAATAAATATTTTAAAATATGTTATTTGTCATTAATACATATCATCAATCGTTACCTTCAAATATCTTACAAATTGGGAGTTTACAACTTGAATTTAAACCTGGCCAACTAATATATAAAGATAAAGCCTAAATTGCCATAAGATAGGGAGAAGTGGAATTTTTTACCTTATCTTCAACTGACAAATTATAATTATACATATTTATGGGGTCTCATGTGATGCTTGGACATGATTGCAAGGTAGAATGATGAAGCCTGGATAAATAACACATAAATCACCTCACATACTAATCACATTTTAATAGTTCAAGATATTTACTCTCTAGTTTTTTAGGGATTTTGAAATATCCAATGTGTTACTACTTATTATAATCACTGCTCTGCACAGTGGGGCAATAAAGGTTGCTTCTGCTGTCAGATTGAAACTTTATACCCTTTAACCAGCATTTTCCCTTGCCTCATTTGCCCACCCCCCATCCCCCAGCATCCAGTAATAACCCTTCTATTCTTTACTTTTGAAATGCTTAGATTCCACATGTAAGTAAAATCAGGCAGTGTTGTCTCCTGCCCTTCCTTATTTGACTTGGCATCTGCTTTACAAGTACATCTTTCATGTCAGAAATGACAGGCTCCCCTCTTTTGTAAGGCTGACTAATATCCCATCATGTACGTGTGCCTCATTTTCTTTATGCATGCATGAAGGTTACTTTCAAATCTTGGCTATAGTGGATAGCACCATAATAATCCTGGGAGAGCAGGTGTTTCTTCAATATACTGATTCTGTTTCCTTTGGATATAGTAATCCCAGAAGTGGGATTACTGGATTGTATAGTAATTTTGGTTTTAGTTTTCTGAGGGACTTTTATGCTGCTTACATAGCATTATGTACATTTCCACCAATAGTAGGGAAAGGCTGATTGTTCTCCACACTCTGGCTAACAGTTGCTTTCCTGTGTCCTTTTGATAATAGCCATCCACCAAGTGTGAAGGGAGGATATCTGGCTGTGGCTTTAATTTGCATTTCCATCATGATTATTGATGAGGAGCAGTTTTTGTGTGTCAGCAGACCATTCATATGCTTTCTTTAGCAACATATACATTTAGATCTTTTGCTCATCTGTGATTGAGTTGTTTCTTTGTTACTGTGTTGAGTTCTTATATACAGTGTTTTAGATAATAACTTCATTTTAGATATTTGGTTTGCAAATAGTTTTTCTGCATTTATACATTATCTTCTTAATCTATTAATTGATTCCTTTGCTATTGAGAAGTTTTTAGTTAAAAGCAACCTAATTTACTCACTGCTGCTTTTACTGCTTGTTTGTTCCAGGTCATAGAACTGGAATTAGAACCCAGTAAAGACTCCAAAGACAACATTTTAATTCCTAAACACTTAAGATAGTTTTTTTGGTAGATAGTATATTGATTGTATTTATTTTTTATTTTAAAAATAAAAGTCAGAAATGATACAGAATTTCAAAAAATAGTAGGAAATTAAGACTAGTTAAAGTATTGTATATTGTTATCTTAGAAGTAGTTGTTCTGGTTACTATAGTTTTAATGCTTAAAAAAAGTATGAAAATGCTACTTCCAGAAGAGATTACCTGAAAGTTCAGGCATGGAACTTTTGATTTTTTTAGTACAATTGTTTTCATATTATTAGAGATCTGATACTTCTTTGCCATAAAATTTAAGAGTGTCAGGCAAATCTCACAACCGCTAGAAATCTTGCCTCTCCTTTTGTTTCAGCTGCACAATATCCTTACAACATTCTCTTATTTGAGCAAAGATACCAATAAATGGCCTTTGACTCATGTGATCCCATTTTTATCACAGGTTCTACAAAACTGAACACAAATTCAAGCTTGATAAAAAGAATCAGAAAGAATTTTTACTTTCCATTGTGCACTATGTCTTCGCCTTTGACCACAATCTCCCAGTCACTGGCTATAGTGATGGAGGAAGTAATGGGCAGAAAGTAGATGTAGGAAAAATTAAAAGGGAGGAAATAATAAAAAGAGGACACAATTTGTACAGTTTTAAACAGTTCAGAAATGAATTGCAATTACAGACTTGGAACCATAAAATAAGAGTCTCAATCAGTTACTTTATGCAAACATGTAATGAATAAATATTAATTGATATGCTCACAATAATCAGGTAAAATTTGCTGCTGCAATACAAAAGAGAATGAGAACATCCTTTTGATAAGTTAAAGCACCCAACCTTGTTTCTGTGTTTCCTATGAGCAAAGAGCTCTATCAACTTTCAGTTTATAGAAAGATAATAGATGCTTTTAATCACTGACTACTTCTTGTATCTTTGTATGTATGTGTGTATGTACGTGTGTGTGTGTGTGTGTGTGTGTGTTTACATGGGAGGTTGAATTTAGACTCTCATGGATGTGAAGTACGTGTTCTACCACTGAGCTACACCTCAGCTGCTTGCATTTTCTTGATCAAATTTTTTGAGTTCTGTTTCATATGTACAAACAGAGATAAGATGCAAAAACATATTTTTTCTTGTAAACATCAATAGAATCCCATAATTAAATGCAATATTCTATCACTTTAAAGTGTACATTATGTGATGCATACCATGTTAGGAATTGAA
>PVJX010034219.1:0-19107 GCA_004027295.1 Dolichotis patagonum
CAATGCAGGTCAGTTTCTCTCAAATAATGATGTCTCCAAATGCAAAAGGACAAGTGATATGAGGCCAATAAACCAATTATGCCTCGATAACTAAAAGATGATAGCATAAAAATCTTATAATTATCCCAACCACAACCCGAGAAAAGGGGTAAATGGCATAACACTTAAAAGTTTACACTCACAGGTAGAATTCCTCTCCTTAACACTTATGTTGAGAATCTACTTCTTTTTATTAATTATTCCCATCCTGCTAGCCATAGGATTTCTCACCTTGACAAAATGAAAAATCCTTGATTATATACCATTACATAAGGGGCAAAATACCATCAGACCATATGGAATCTAGCAACACATCACAGCACTGATAAGATTACTAATCAGGGAGCCCCTTCACCATCTACCTCCTCAGTATTCCTTTTTATCACAGCCCCAACCCTAGTCGTTACACTCACTCTATCCATATGAATTCCAATCCCCTTGCCATATCCATTAATCAACATAAACCTAGGAGTTTATTTACTCTAGCAATCTCTTGCCCTCATATGGTCACTGTGAGCAATGAACTCCAAATATGCACTAATCAGAGCACTCCAACCAGTAAACCAAACTATTTCCTGGGAAGTCCTCTTTCTTCTCATCTCCCTCTTAGTCCTACTGTTAAATGGATTACATCATTAGTAAACCTAATACAAACTCAAAACAAACAAGCAAAGAAAAAACACCTGACTATTTCTCTCTACATGATCCCTAACAATATTATGATTCATCTCAACTTTAACAGAAACTAAATATTTTTCTCTACATGATCCCTAACAATATTATGATTCATCTCAACTTTAACAGAAACTAACCAAGCCCATGTGACCTAACAGAAGGTGAATCGGAGATAGTGTCAGGATTTAACATAGATTAGGCTTCAGGTCCTTTTACCCTGTTCTTCATGGGCAAATAAATAAACATGATCATAATAAATGCTCACAACTATTATCTTCTTTAACACCACACCAACAATCATCTATCTTCAAATTTACAAAAAAAACTTCATACTAAATACCTTATACTAACAATTCTATGATTATGGATCCAAGCTTTGTACCCACGATTTCACTATGATCAGCTTATACATCTATTATGAAAAACTTTCCTCCCATTAACATCAGCTGAAAGCACATGACACATCTGCTTACTAATCCTGTTATCAGGCATCGCACCCCAAAAAACCTAGAAATATTTCTGCTAAAACAATTGTTTTGATACAGTAAAGCAAAGCATTGTAAAGCCAATTATTTCTAGAATCTTAGGACTCAAACCTTCCCCAAAGAACTCAAAATTCTCTCCGCAGGCTTTACATAACACTCTCACAGGTTAGCTAAATAAACTGTGAGCCCATATTCTGAAAATGTTGGTTAATGTCCTTTTCATACTAATTAAACTTATGACATCCAGAGTAATCTATATTATTCTAGGAACGTTAATGATCCTACTCAACTCACACAGGCTACTCATATGAGTTGACCTAGAAAGAAGCATATTAGCCATAATTCCAATTATAATAACTAACCCCAACCCCTGATCCACGGAAACTGCAACTAAAACCTTCTTAACTGTGGCATCTGGATCAATAAGCCTAATATTTTCACTTATCCTAATGATAATATATTCAGATCAATGAGTCACTTTACACTCTCAAATCCAAGTAATTTCATTTATATTAACCTTATCTAATAATAAGTTCAGGCCTAGCACCCTTCCTCTTCCGAGGACCAGAAGTCTCCCAAGGATTCACACTCCTTTCAGGACTTACCCTATTATCACGACAAAAATTGCACCATTATCTATTATTTTTCATTCCCCCTCCCTAAATAACCAATGTGTAATCTGCACATCAGCCATCATATGTAATCTACTAGGAGGATGAGGGGTACTTAACCAAACACACCTGAGAAAAATCCTAACATACTCATCAATTCACTACATAGGTGGAATAGCAGCTCTTCCAATCCACGGCCCATCAATTACACTACTAAATTTCACCATTTTCTCCATTGTAACAGCTTCTATATTTTTGGTATTCCTCATGTACAGCAAAACCACATCAACTCTAAGCCACGTCTGAAACATCTCATCACTTATAACCAATGCCATAAGAATCACCTTATTATCCCTAGGTGGTTCACCCCCTTAAACCAGGTTCACCACCAAATGAATAATCATCCAAGAGATAGTGCAAAATAACATTATCATTATACCCACCCTAATAGCCACTTAGCCCTACTCTACCTTTATTTCTACATATGACTAGTCTACTCAATATCCTTAAATTCATTCCCCTGCAAAAGCAATGTAAAAACCAAAGGATACTTCCAAAACATAAAGAAAACTTCACTTTTGCCCACTGTAATTATCCTATTTGTCTCCTACTCCTCTCACCAATAACCACCATCTTATACTAGGAGTTTAGGATAAACAGACCAAGAGACTTCAAAGCCCTATGTAAATATTAGATACTACTTAGCTTCTGTAGAAAGACTGCCCTTTTTCATCTCACAACAATTGAATGCAAATCTGACACTTCAGTTAAGCCAAGCCCTCACTAGATTGGTGGGCCCTAAACCCAGGAATCATTAATTAACAGCTATGTACCCTAATTGACTATCTTCAGCCCACTTCTCCCAGCCTAAAGAAAGAAGGGGCTGATGAAGCTCCAGCAGGATCTAAATGGATCCTTGGAATTTGCAATTCAATAAGACTGATCACCTCATGATTAGTGGTAAAAAGAGGACTAAACCTCTGTACTTAGATTTATAGTCTAATGCCAACTCTACCATTTTACCCTACATATTTTAATTAATCGCTGTCTATTCTCCACAAATCATAATGATATCATCACACTATATCATCTGTTTGGTGCCTGGGCCTTCATAGTAGGAACCACACTGAGCCTGCTGATCTGGGCAGAACTAGGGCAACCAGAGACATTATTAGGTGATGATTAAATCTATAACATAATTTTAAATTCCCATGCCTTCAGTATAAAGTTCTTTATGGTTATACCCATTATAATCTGCAGGTTCAGAAACTACCTAGTGCCATTAATAATTGGCAACACAGATATAATTTTCCCATGAATAAATAACATGAATTTTGACTCCTTCTTCCATTATTCCTTCTCCTACTTTCATCTTCAATGGTTGAAGCTGGAGCAGGAGCCTGGTGAATATTATACATTCCTTTATCAGGTAACAGAGCACATGCAGGACCCTCTGCTCTCTCTCTCTCTTTAACCATCTTCTCTCTTCACCTAGCAGGAGTATCCTCAATTTTGGGAGCAATCAATTTCTTTGCAACAATCATCAACATGAAACACCCTGCAATAACACAATACCAGACACCATTATTGATTTCATCTGTTTTAATTAGAGCCATTCTATTATTCATATCTTTATTTATACTTGCTGCAGCTATTATAATATTACTTACAGACAGAAACCTGAACACAACCTTGGCTAATCCTGCCAGTGGAGGGGACCCAATTTTGTATCAACATTTCTCCTGATACTTTGGTCACTCAAAGTTTAGATTCTTATTCTAATGGAATTTGGTATAATCTCACATATCCTTATATACTAGTCCAGTGAGAAATATCCTTTAAGTTATATGGGTGCAGTTTGAGATATATATCAGATTCTTAGGTTTTATCATATGATCTCACAATATGTTCACCATTGGCATAGATGTGAATACACAAGCATACTTTACATCTGCTACAATAATCATTAGAATTTCTACCAGGGTAAAAGTATTCAGGTGATTAGTAGCATTACATGGAGGAAACATTAAATGATCCCTAGCAAGATTATGGACCTTAGTGTTAATTTTCCATTGCATAGTAGGGAGACTGTTGGATATTGTGTTAGCTAACTCTTCCCTAGACATTGTCTTACATGACACCTATTAGGCATTCTCACATTTTCACTATGCCCAGTACATAGGATTAATATTGGCATTTATAGGGAAATTCAGCCATTGATTTCCACTATTCTCAGGCTGTGTTTAAACTCTACATGAGAAAAATTCATTTGTTCTTATTATTTGTAGGAGTAAACCTAATATTTTTCCCCAGTATTTCGTAGGACTCTCCAGTATAGCTTGTTGATATTCTGACTACACAGACACATATACACTGTGAAATACTCTCTCACCAATACGTTCCTTTATCTCTCTAACAGTTGTTATAGTGATGATTTTCATAGACTGAGAAGCATGTACATCAAAGCAAGAAGTCATAAATATCAACCTAACTCCAAATAACTTAGAGTGACTCCATGGCTGCCCTGCAACATGACACACATTTGAAGAACCCACATACCTCAAGACCAAGGGAAAAGAAAGGAAGGAATCGAACCCCCTAAAACTGGTTTAAAGACAGCTCCATATGACTGTCTCAACTAGGAAGATATCAGTTGAAACATTACATAACTTGTGAAATTTAAATTATTGGTTAAATGCCTATATATCTTCATGGCATATCCCTATGATTTAAGGGTTCATGATTCTGCCTCCCCTATTCTAGAGGAACTATAACATTTTTATGACAACATACTAATAATTGTATTCCTATTTTATTTTACTTTAAAGAGGGTAAAATAAACATAATAAAACACATCAAATAAGATCCTAATCAGTACCTTAGTACTATACATTATTTCTCTTATACTCATTACAAAGATTATGCACACAAGCACTATAGATGCTTAAGAGATTGAAACAATCTGAAACATCCTGCCCATGATCGTTGTTATTCTTATTGTCCTTCTCTCTCTTCAAATCTTATATGTAATAGATGAGATTAATAACCCAACCTTAACAGTCAAAACAATAACACATCAATGATACTGAAGCTATGGGTATGTGGCCTGCAAAGAACTCAATTTTGACACATATGTAGAACCTACAACTCATTTAAATCTTGGGGAACTTCGACTACTTTAAGTAGACAATGCAGTTGTTTTCCCACAGAAATACCAATCTTTATGTTAATTTCATCAAAAGATTAGATCCACTCATGAGTAGTCCCACTTGTAGGCTTTAAAACAGACATTATCTTAGGGCATTTAAATCAAACAACACTCACATCATAACACCAAGGATTATCATGTCACCAATATTCAGAACTTTGTGTTTCAAATCACAGCTTTATACCCATAATTCCTGAAATAGTCACTAAAACAGTTTGAAAACTGATCATCGTCAATATTATAAATATTATAAAACTACCCTCTTGTTAATGTTTTAAGTTGAAGTTCTGAGGATTATTTCCTCCATAATGAAATGCTCTAACTGCATACATCCAAATGGTTTACCTTTATTTTATCAATAATTATCTCCCTATTTATATTTTTATCACTAATAATCCCATCACACCTACTCATCTTAGATCCAAAAACAACCCACCTAGAAAATACAAAACAAAAGTCACCTTGAGAAAGCAAATAAATGGAAATTTATTTACCATCTTCATTACACTCACATTATAGGAATACCTATTATAATTACTATCATTATATCCCCTAACATTTTATTTTTCCACTTCCAACTGCCAAATTAATAAATGCCTAATTACAGTACCACAATGAACAATTAAACTGACCTAAAACAAATAATAGCAATATAAAATATTAAAGGACTAACTCAATCATTAATGTTAATCTGCCTCATCTTTTTTATAGGCTCCACCAAACTTTTAGTCTGCCTACCCCACTCTTTTACCTCTATAACACAATTACCAATAAACCTGTACATGGCTATTCCACCTTGAGCAGAAACAGTAATTTGAGGCTTATGTTATAAAAGTCTGTAATCATTAGCACATTTTCTCCCTGAACAAACACCAAATCTACTCATTCCAGTAGTCATATCTATCAAGACAACTAGCCTATTCAATCAACCCTTAGCCCTCGCAGTGCAACTAACCACTGGCTTTACTGATGGACACCTACTCATACACCTAAATTGGAGGAGCTATATTAGTATTTACCTCTATCAGCCCTTTAACATCTCTAATTACCTTCATTATTTTAATGATATAGACAATTCTAGAGCTCACTGTAGCAATAATCCCAATCTATGTATTCACCCTGTTAGAAAGCCATTTCTTAACAAGACCTAATGACTGACCAAACTCATGCCTACCCCATAGTAAATCCAAGTGTTGACCACTCACAGGGGCATTATCTGCTCTTTTACTCACTTGAGGGTTAATTATTTGATTTTTGTTTAACTAAAACACTAGTAACATTAGGTTTCCTAACTAATGCACTCACTGTATACCAATGATGGGAGGATATTGTATGAAAGGGAACATACCAAGGCCTCCATACAATGATTGTACAAATGGGGTTGTGGTACAGAGCAATTCTACTTATTTTTCCTGAAATATTTATTATCAGGTTTTTTCTGAGACTTTTATTACTCTAGCCTGGCTGCAACACCAGAACTAGTTTGGTTTTGACCACCCACAGGGATTAAACCCCTTATTCCCACAGAAGTACCGCATCTTAACTTATCAGTCCTTCTAGCATCAGGTGTATCAATCACTTGATCACACCACAGCTTAATAGAAGTTAACTGAAAACAAATAATTCAAGCTCTAATCTTTACAATTATTTTAGGTTTCTACTTCAGCCTACATAAAGCTTAACAATATTTTGAAATATCATTCTCAATCTCAGAGGGATTTTATGGATCTACTTTTATTGTACCACAGGATACGGCTTGTCATTATTGTATCCATATTTATAGCTCTATGCCTCTTTTGCTAGCTGCACTACCACTTCACATCAAATCACCACTTTGGCTTTGAAGCAGCCACTTGATATTAATGCTTTGTAGATGTAGCATGATTATTCCTCTATGTTTCCATCTACTGATGAGGCTCATGCTTTGACAATATAGCCTAGAATCACTGATAGTCAATCAGCAGGCCTCAGAATATAGCTAAGAGAAAGCAATTAATGTTACAATGTCACTCCTAACCAACTGTCTCCTGACATTTTTACTAATGATAATTGCATACTGACTTTCTAAATGTAAACGCCTCTATAGAAAAAAAAAAGCCTTTACAAATGTGGGTTTGAGTCAACAAAATCTCCATTACTACCATTTTCATTGCAATTTTTCCTAATCACAATCACTTTTCTCCTATATTATGTAGAAATTGCCTTTCTATTCCCACTACCAAGAGCATCTCAAATTAATAATCTGATGCTGATACTATTAGTTTCACTAATATTAATTAAAATCCTAAAGTTAGGTTTGCGTATGAATGACCCTCAGAAAGGACTAGAATGAACTCTTTAACAGCAAAAACAAATTATTTTGACTCATTACATTTTGTCTTCATCTATAATTACCAAAAGTGTTCTCAATTCATTTTAAACTAATCATAAGATTCCATATCATTTGCATGTGCAATAATAAACTGATCATACATAGGATGCAACCTCTTATGTAAAGAAAATATAATACTATCAATATTTATCTTTGAACTCTAGTTACACTTAACTAACAATAATTAATGTCTTTTGCTCTCACCATTATTATGCTTCTGTTCACTGCCTGACAAGTATCCATAGGGTTACCCTTTTAGTCACAATTTCAAGCATATATGGAACTGATTATGTACAAAATTTGAACTTACAACAATGCTAAAGATTATTATCCTTACACTTGTGCTCATCCCAACTAATTGGTTGTCTAATAAATCAATAATATGAACCAACACAATGCTGCACAGCCAACTAGTTGCATTAATCAGCCTGACAATCCTAAACAAATGTGGCCTCACTGGATAAAACGACTGACTAAACTTTCCCTCCAACTCACTCTCCACTATATTATTAATTTTAAAAACATGATTCCTTCCCCTCATAATTATTGTTAGCCAGCAGCACTTAAACAATGAGACAGAAGTATGAAAAAATAAAAAGCACACTACCCTATGTGTTTCTATATTTTATTTGAAATAACCTTAATCCTAATGTTAATTGTTATTACCAAATTGAGAAAGCAAATAGAACAAATGAAAGCAGGCCTATATTTCCTATTCCATACAATAACAGGATCTTCGTTACTTCTAGTCATGTCAACCTACCACCAAAGCCTATAAAGCACACTAAATTTTCTCCTGTTCTATTATAACATTGTTAGCTGTAGTAAAAGTGTACTAGGTGGGAAATGGATCACAAAGAAAAGAGCAGAGACTGTATAAGTCAACCTCTTTCTCTGCTGAGTTCTGAGATCTTGCACTCATACTGCCTAGGCAACTTGTTGGTTTCAGGCTTATTCCAGTATTACAACCATTCTGTGGATCTGGATTAGTCAAGGTCTCAATAATTATAAGCTTATTGAGACAACTGCAAAGAAATTGTCTCTTGGCACTGTTTCAGAATCATGTTCTGTGCTGGAGAATGATGGTGCTATGGCACTGTTTTGAGTCATGTCTTGATATCACCCCACAGCATCATAGAGTCATGGAGGTGAGCTTCCTGAGTTTTGTGATTGATTCGTATCTCAATACTGTATTATGGGTCTGAGTGCTAAACCCACCATGGGGTGGGTAACCTGTAAGCAACATAAATGAAGGAAACAGGCTGACTGTCTTGCTATACCCTTTCTCTCTTGTTATATTTTCTTAATTCTGCTACCATGAAGTGTTGACATATGCCATGTTTTGCTCTGCCTGGAAGCCTGCCAAGTTTAGTTTGAAACCTTCTAAAACTATGATCTTAATAAACCTTTCCTTCCTTCATTTGCAGTGTCAAGAATTTTGTCCCAGTAATGAGAAAAAATAACACTTAGAGTCACTCCAATAACTTTAACTGAGTCACAAGCTGTGATTGCTGCCTTTGCTAATCAAACATATTTTGGCAGGTCACAAGTTGGTACTTCCACCTTTCTGGGAGTAAAAATATTATCTGTTGTCTCTTTTCAAATGGCACTAAAAGAATCCAGATATGCGCAGGTGAACACGGAGTATTTTCAATACATGTATCCATGTCATGGTTTCTGTTGGGGGCTCCAGCCTTTCTGAATTATGAATGCAAACAAATCTAGCATTTGTGATCGGTTCAATATCTAGTGCTAGGATTGCTAGTGTGAATGCTACACCCACCTAGGTTTTGAGCCAGCATATGATGTACTAGTTGGAAGAAAGTGTGTGTGTCTCTCTCTAACTGGTTTCTGCTTTGCTGTTTGCAGCAGCCATGAATTACTGCCCCAGAATGCCACGCTGTCTTGGAGCCAACTGACTAAGGACTGAAACTTCCAAGAATGTTAAGAAATACACGTTTCCTTACTTGATTTTGGGTGTTGGTTATTTTGTCTCAGCAATGAGTAAAAAGAAACCAAAACAGAATTTGGTACAAGAGGAGTGAGGTCATTGCTGTGACTATATCTGATCATGTGGTACAACAGCCTTTAAAAATGACTTGTAGAAAGATTTTTGCAAGGCTTGGAAATGTCCCCTGAAAGAGTGGTGCTGGAATAGCTTAAGCTGTTCTCTAGGGGAGATTCTATTTGGAGCTCAGGAGACAAGAAGGCCAGCAGAAACCCTGCTGGTAAAGACCATGCTTGAGATGATTCTGCTGGAAAGAAGGACTTAATTTGTTTTTGAACTCCATTTAATGTATGTTATAGCTTGGCAGAAACTTTGTCTGCATTTTGCTCATGTCTGGAGACTTTTCCTACCACTAAGATTAACAGCAGTGGACTAATTAATCTGGCAGAATAAATTTCATTGCAGCCAAACGTTGATGCTGTGGCATGGCTATTATTTGGGACTTTTAACCAGATTTACGATGCAAATCAAGAGCAAAAATGCCCAGCGGGTTTATTTAAAATGTTTTGAGTTTGGCCAGAAGGAAAATTCCAATATAGCTGTGTGTTGAAAAGCTGTAGCTGAGATTTCAATTGCTGCGAGGGAATATGGAAAGAAAAAAAATGACCAGGGAGTATCCCAGGAAGCAGCAAGTCTCCATCCTTTCAAGCTTCTAAACTCAAAAGAGAAATACTTTGCTCATACGAGAAAGCTGGAGAGTACCATGCTCTACAATGTTGGCAGAGGCCATATGTGGTTCGAAAAGGGCAGCAGTCACACCAGGTTCCAGAATGGTGGTGACACAGAGAAGCTTTTCCTCATAATCTGGTTCACAAAACCAAGTGATCCAGGCACTCAACCCCCACAGCCAAGATAGACAAAGCCTGGCCACTGCTGCAGCTGACAGCAAACCCTGGTGGCATCCAGGTGGTGCTGATGTTAGGTGCAAAGAAATTGCACAAATTCTGAGAGTAAGATGGCTTCCATCCCAATTGCCAAAGATCTAGCAGGCCAAGCAGTGTGCCCCTGGGAGGGCAATGTATAAAGACGTAAGTGTGAAGCCAATGGTGCAGTGGACAATTTAAAACTTTGGAAAAGCCAGGAATGTGGATCATCCAAGTAAAGCTGCAATTCCAAGCGCAGGGGGCTTAATCCAGAAGCTGGCGAAGTTAAAAATCCCTCAGGAACCATGGGGGTGGAATTACTCAAGTCTTTTGGAGCTTGTAACCTGATTGCTTCATATCACCATGAGCATAACTTTAGGACTTCATATTAGACCTGCTGGAAGTTAGAATTGATTTCTCTCCAAGTCTTTGTATTTCCCTGTTTGAAAATTTTGGAATGGTAATGTTTATAGTATGCCTTTGCACTTTAGAAATGTTTAACCTTTTTCATTTGTACAGAAGGTTAAGAGTTTGCCATTTTATCTCCAGACTTGGGACTTGGACTTTTCAGCAGTACTGAAACTGTTAAGAATTTGGCATCTCTTGGAGATAGACTAAATGCCTTCATGTAAAGGATGAGCATGAGTGTTTGGGGGCTGTGGAGGAATGTTATGGTTTATGTCAGTGGCACCAAACCTCATGCAATTATGCATTTGTGATTGATTCATTGTCTACCACTCAGATTAGTGGTGTGAGCGTCACACCCACATAGGGGTGGAGCCAGGATATCATGTCATAGCCGGAAGAAGGTGTGTCTCTTTCTGATTTCCACCTTGCTATTTGCAGCTGTCAGGAACTGCATTCCTTCCATGCAATGCTGCCTAGAACCAACTGAAATCTCTAAGAACTCTAAGAAATAATCCTTTCCTCCCTTGATTTTGTGTGGCAGATATTTTGTGCCAACAGCGAATAAAAAGTGAACAAGACAATCCATTTTCTGAGTTTTGCATCTCCAGTAATCTTGTACCAGTTATACATCATCATAGAGGTGAACATGTTAAGTGATTAGAAGAATTTAAAATGCTCCCTCCACATAACACCCTACAGGCCCATTTACCTTGGGTTTCAAAGACCTCCTTAAATAGCACATGATGACACTAAATGACTGGAAAAACTTAGTTCACTCCTATCTAAGTATGGAGGTTTATATGTTGTGGAAAGGAAATTGTTTCAATTTTTTATGGATCAGGCTTCATGTCATGGCACTCAGAATATACCTACCACAAAATATATGTTGATCAAAAAAGGTTTATTGGCTGCAAAAGGCAGCCCACCTGCTTTTCACATGGAAGTGTATGATCAGGATAGGCACAAGAGCCTGGATGGAGCTCCCTTTAAGAGGTGAGACAATCTTGGGTTTGACTTCTGTCATGATTTATGTCAGTGGCACTCAAGCCTCACACAATTATGGACTTGAACAAATCTAGCTTTTATGATAGTTTCATTGTCTAGTGCAAGTATTGTTGGTGTGCGTGTTACAACCACCACTATAGGGGTTGAGCCACTATAGGATGTAATGGTGTTAAGATGGATCTCCTCTCTTGCTGGTCCACATCTTGTGATTTGCAGCAGCCATGAATGTCAGCCCTGCCATGCCACACTGACTTGGAGCCAACTGAGTATGGGGTGAAGCCTCTAAGAAATGTAAGAAAGTAACTTGTCCTTCTCTAAATTTTGGCGTTAGGTATTTTTTCTCAGTGATGAGTAAATTAACTAACATAACCTCTATTCATCAGGATCCAAATGATTTAGAAATTTTTTAGGATTTTCTAACACAATTATTAAAAGCTCATGATAGAATTATAGATGATGAAAATGGTAGTAAATTAATTGTTCAATAGATGGATTTTGAAAATGAAAATGAATGTTGTAAATTAGCTTTAACAATCCATGAGAGATGAGCTAACATGCTGTTCTTTAAACTTGGGATCTAACTCATACAGATCTCCATTGGGCACCACAGGCTAGCTAACAGTGATGAGAACTGAAAAATAATACTCCACTCAGCATTCATTTGACTTGAAAAGAATTATGGCTCTTAAATATGGTGGGAAATGTTTTTTGGCCTCCCCTCCAAATTTACTTCTCTTTTATTCTTTTCTTCCCTTTTCTTTAAAGCACAAAAACACCGATAAAAGTATCAAAAAGAAAAATAGAAATTTTATTATAAAATGCTTACATAAAAATACAGCAACCAAGATTCCTCAGCTGTCCATGCCTGATTACCTGCCTCTGTAGCATCCAGCTTCTTTCCTTCATTAGACACTTACTACAAGGTGAAATATAAAAACGTTATATTTGAGATCAAAATAATTGCTAACTTCCTTTAAAAACTGCATGTTATATTACATATTTCTGCCATTAATTCAAATTAACTAACAAGAAAATAACTGACAAATTTAAAAATCCTCCTAGTGAGCCAAAATCAGCAGAGTGGATTGGAACCTAAGAATATGCAAGACTTTCTGGCTTCTTAGAATACAAATGTGTGTCACAGTGACTTAGTGTCAATTGATTTGGTACAGACAGAAATTAATCTTAAAGCACAAATTTAAAGAAGTGGAGTTTTGAATGCAAAGATAAAAGGAAGCCAGGCAAGGAATCTGGTTTAGGTGGCTGGAGGGGGATCATTTGACCTGTACATCCTATTAAAATTTTTAAACTTAAATAAAATCTTCTTATATTTTAGATAGGGTTGATGTGCTAAAAGGAGGTATTTTAGGTTAAAATACAACTCAGGGGTGTTGCAAAATTTCATCAAGATTGTCATGCTATAATATAATGCGTGATTGTGATTTCTAATTTTATGTGTAAAATAAGCAACAGTTTGTTAGCACCCAATGAGGATTCAAATATTAAAATATCCGTGATTTGTAGAAAATTATGAATCTCTTTTATCTTTTAAAGTGTTTCACATTTAGATAATAATATTAAGAATATTGTCTTTATTACTTTGTACTGTTATCAATCTTCTGGATGTTCAACTACTCAGGTTTAGAAATAAATGTTAGAGAGATAGCCTCAGAAGAGACAACATTCAGTTCCCAGGACTGAGTTCAGGCCCCTGCTACACACATGGTGATCATTGGGTATGGCCCAATTAGGCCTGCAGCAACCTCCCTCCTGTCCTCTGGTGATTTGGGATGCTGTGCTTGGTCTTACCACCTGGGAGAAATGTTCCAATGCTTCCCTATGTGCTGGGATTCATCTTGATCATGTTTGGCTCCTGGGAACGAATTCAGGTCCCTGCTCGCCACTTGGAGGTCACGGGGCATGGTCAAAAGGAGGTATTTTAACTTAAAATGCAATGTAGGGGTGTAACAAAATGTCAGCAAGATTATCATGCTATTACTATATGCATGGTTGTGATTTCTAATTTTCTGTGTAAAATATGCAAATCTTTGTTAGCAATCAATGGGAGTTAAATATTTAAACATCCAATTTTTGTAAAATATTATGAATACATTTTATGTTTTAAAATGTTTCACTTTTAGATAATAATATTAAGAATATTGCCTCTATTACTCTGTACTGTTAACAATCTTTCCTTCTCAGCGTTCAGCTACTGAGGATTGGAAATAAATCTTAGAGAGATGGGCTCAGAAGAGCCCTCCAATGTCAATAAGGAGCCAGGACATAAAAGACCTCTGAAGCATCATCGTAAATTCAACAATTCCTTGATCTTTTGAACAAGATTATGAATCCACAGAGAAATGTGATCATCTGTAAGGAGAGTTAGCAAGAGAGAAGTATCTCCCAAGATTTAACACAAAGGAACTCAGTGAAGCAATGGCAAGATATCTGATACCACCAGAGGAGCTAAGAGATGCTATGTATGGTACCAGGATGTTGCTAAGTAGACTTAAATAACACATGGTACGTAACAAAACACTGACTGTATTGAACATCTGTCCCTCCTTAACTTTGTTTTGAGTATTCTGTAGGAAAGTACAAATATAAGTGGTATAAACAATGCTGCCTTCATATTATATTAGCTATAAAAGAAACTCAAATCTTTAAAATTGCTAGCCAGATGGGTAAATCTCTACTCTTATTGATTAGTGAAATATAGTGTTTGAATTGTGGGATTCAGGCATTAAAAATCCTTCAACTACACTTAAAATGAAAATGGTTTAAGAAGGAAAAGCCCACCTACAAAATTCTCCAAATGCAGCTCGTCCAGCTTCAACTGGTCCACCAACCACATAGTACATAAAAATAAAAGAAGAATATTTACGGAGACTTTGAAGCTGGAATTTGATCACTCTCTCATTTACAACTGGTGCACCACCTCCCCAAGAGCAAAGAGCACCATAGTAAGCAACATGAATATGATGCTTCAGCCAAAAAATACACCAAACTCCTAGACAATCCAAGCAATGGGTTACTAGGCAAAAGGGTTCCACATACATCATGTTGGTAAATTTTTAAAACATATTCCTGCAAAGGGTTGGGGAGGTCAGTTCCTTTCCACCCATTCAAAGAGTGAGATCTCCACATGCCACTATCTTTATATTCTCATCTGCTCAAGTCTGTATCAAGAATCTCGCATGATATAGTCAAACAAAACAGAATAAAACTTTTCCAACTGATGATTGAAAATATTGAAAGGCTTCACAGCTATGAGATGGGGACTCAGGCTTACCATAAAATCTTATATACTCTTATCAACTCTCATACTAGGGAGACTACACGGTACTTACACAGGTGAGTTTTGTTTATTTTGCTTAAGAGAATGGTCTCAAGTTTGTCCATTTATTTATAAATATCAATGATCAATGTGATCATTGATATTATTGTATTTGAAACTATGCTCAACTATAGCAGAGAAAGAGATATTGTGATAGCTACTGTTAATGTCCGGTTGTCTTAATGTAAAGTACTGTGTTGCCTATGTTGTTCTGTTCTGATCTGCTCTGTACTGCCCTCTTTTGTTTTATTCTCTTTAAAATAAAGTAAAATAAAAGAAAATAAAATAAAGTAAAATAAAATAAAATAAAAATCTAAAGAGCCAAATGAGTCAGTTCAAACTACTGAATTCCCACTTTCCCTGTAATCACCAGGCTAGTAAGTTTCTCCTAGCTTCAGAAAAGAAACACATTTAACAACTGCTTCATCATTAACAGCAAAGATTTTCTCATGTCATTATTTAATGACATACAAACTTGTGCCAAACTCCTTGTTTGTGGAGTGTGTCAGAGTGCATTATGAATGGCTTTATGGTTTTTTTTAAAGATTATTTCCCTGTAAAACAAATATGCAAGCCATACCTAGTGATGCACATTTGTAAATCCAGCACTCTTATGGCCTGATGCAGGGCGATGAGAAATTCAAGTCAAACTTGGAAATCTTAGTGAGATTCTCTGCCTTCTCTTGTGATCATCTGGATATTCAAAGTGTGAAGGCAGTGAGATGGTGAAGAAAGAAGTACAACAGTTGGAATACAGAATAGGAGGTCAGATGGAGCCCTCTCTCATGATAGGAAGGAGAGAAGAAGAATGAAAAAGGCAAGACGGACAGGAGTGAGACAATGGCTGCGGTGTGTTTATTTATATACTTGAGAGGTTGGCTATCACTTGAAACTCCTCCTCCTAGCTGATGAACCAAGTGACTTGTCTCAAGCACCCATTGTTCTTGAGAGTGGAGCAGAATATGCATGTGACTTACCTCAAGTGCTCTGCATTCTTGATTCTTGAATTGACAGGCGGGATGGATTTCCAGCTTCAGCCACTCCCCACAAACATTGCTCCTACTAAAAAACATGAACTAGCCTTGCTAGGTGTAAAGAAACTAGGTTCAGTCCTCAACAGAAAAGATGCACCTAGACAAGTTACGGTTGAAAACAGTGCTGTTTAACAAGAGTGTTTCTCTTAATTAAAGAACATTATTTGTGAGGAAAACTACTTACTAGAGGATCTTAAATTTATGTTTATAATCATAAGACCTGATCTACAAAAAACCTACAAAGGAAAAGCCATGGCAGGAGTGAGGCAATATATCAGTGGCAGAGCACTTAGCTAGCATGTGCAAAGCCTGGGCTTCAAGTACCAACACCATGTAATATCCCTGTGAAAGCAGCTACCTCTGGGCAAGGAAGGAAGAAAGGCAATTTCAGAGGCAGAGGAAAAGAGAAGAAACACAAGTGGGAGGATAAGGGCACACAGTTTGGGAAGAGACTGAAGTGTGGAGAGGAAGCAGCCCATAAGAAGTGCCCAGTGTCAAAGGACACTTTGGTTTTCTATGATCCAGGATGTCTAAAATCCTCTCATTTGTTGTTTGCCATGCTTCTCCTTGTGGCGCACATGGTAATATGTCACTATACTGGTAGTATTACTGAGAAATGAAGAACAGGAGCCATTTTGAGGCAGCATAAATAGGACATATATGAAGATCAACTGAAAATAATTTAGGATTAAATGTTAATTCACGATGAAGGAATACTCACAAAGGAAACTTGCTTCCCTACACCTGGACTCAGAGAAACTGGTGGTGTTCACTCCACACCTCAAAATGCAGTGCACAGAAAATTAGGCTTAAGAGAATGTGTTCTTCCCTTTTAGGAACAAAATTATTTTAAAAAATGAAAAATATAGAAGAGAAAGCATGTAGGTCCTGGATGAACACTTTGGAAGGAAGAAAGGCAATTTCAAACAATAGATAAGGTTGAGCTTGTATTTTTCAGCAATTGTTTGCAAGGCCAAACATTATGACAATGAAAAGTAGGCATCTTCACATGCTGGAGAGGGAAGAAAGATATGGACTTGATTTGAACTTACCCCAAAGTACTTGTGAAAGCATGGTTTCTTCAAGGTTTTTCTAGCCCAGGCCCAACTGGGAGGTTCAGAACATTGAAAAATTAGGGCCTATTTCAGAGAAATAAACCATTAAGATATGCTCTTGAAGATAATATGGGGTATACCAGCTCTATCCCAACTCACATTTGTTTCCTTCCAGGCTTCCTTCTAGTAAACTAGTCTTCTCTGTCACACAGCCCCTACATGACAGTCTGGGTCACCACAGGCACAGTGCACCGAGGATAAGTAAACATGAACAAAAACTACTATGTCTGTGAGCCTTAAAAATTACTGTGTTAGACGAGGCTTGATGGTGCATGCCTGTGATACCAGCCCCTCACAAAATTGAGTCATGAGGATTGTCATGATTTGCATGGCAGTGTGGGCTATAGAGCAAAACCCTGTGTCAAAAAAAAATTGCACAATAAACTCCAAATTAAGGCTTTCTAGGATAAAAACATGTACCTCTACGAAGAGACACATCATAATGTGTGTGTCTTTGATACTAGTTTCATAAGTCATTTTGCATTTTCCTTGGAAGTTTACACAAGTACAGAGAAAACAGCTTTGTTGGAAATCAAATAACATCTGTTGCTCAAGTGGTAGTCTCCTTTTCTTTCTTTCTTTCTTTCTTTCTTTCTTTCTTTCTTTCTTTCTTTCTGTCATTCTTTCTTTCGTTCTTTTGTTCTTTCTTGTTTATTTTTTCTCTCACTCTTCCTTCCTTCCTTTCCTTCTTCCTTTTTTCCTTCTTTGATTCCATCCTTCGTTTCATATTTTTCTTTTTCAATTCAGGTTGGTATGTAGTGCAAAGCATCCATGAAACTGCAGTGATCTTTGTGGCTCAACCTCAGGAATGCTGGGATTATAGGTGTGTGCAACTACATGCTGCGATTCAGGATTCTTTTTTTTAAAGGCGATTAAACTCCTGACCTTGAGCTTGCCAGGCCAGTGCTTATGCCACTGAGTTAGATCTTACCAGTTCAAAATGTGAGGCTGACTGGTGAGCTGGGAAGGTGCGAGAGGTAAGGTCAGTGGGCAAGCAGCACACAACAATTACTTTATTTAGAATTTAATTTTAGAGACAGGCTGTGAATGATCAGTGTTTGTACCTGTCCCAAATTCATGCCCTTTCCTCTTGGTATTGAATCAGTTTCCCCAGCAGAAATCCTTCTTCCTAGCCAACCACCTATTTCTTATGGAACATTGGATCTACTCCCTTCAAAACGCCTCTGTGCAACTGTCATTCACCCACATGTGGCCCTGGCGAAACCCCTGGCTCTCAAGGTAGCCTCATTGGACTTTCATTGCAGCATTGCATATCCACAATCCACAGGAAACCTGTAAACACAGTGTGTACTGGCTAGATCAACACAGCAGGAAGCAGGTGTTTCTGACACCCACAGCCCTTCCATTTTCTCTCAAATGGGAGGTAGATGATAGACCATAGAATCCCTATGTGGACCCCCATGTGCATCAAATACACCAATGGACACGCAGAAGCTATCATGTGAAAGAAATAGGCTTTAAGAATTTACTCACAGGGCAGACAAGGAACATACAGCACAGTAAATTTTAAGTCAGAGATGTCATCGGCTAATCCTCTCACAATTTTCTGGTTCATTTTTCACTCTTTGGAGACCAGACCCTAAAATTATTTTTTATAATTTTATTTAAAGAGAAAAAAAACAAAACAGAATAAAGGGTAGCAACCATACAGTATTCCAAGGAAAAAAGGAAAAGAATAACAACAAAAAACCTCAAAAAATTATTGCTTAATAAATTACACACTGACTTCTTGGAACTAGTTGTTCAATTTACAAAGTTAAAACATGTAAAGTATACATTCAAACAGTGAGACTGTCAACAGTTCTGCTCTACAATCTGACAAAAACAGCGATATGGTCATCCATCTTACCCATGCAAATATACATGCAATTATATCAAGAGGGTAAAATTAAACACAATAAAACAGAACAAAGTGGATCACAAGAAA
>PVJX010034220.1:0-19107 GCA_004027295.1 Dolichotis patagonum
CAACTTTTGTTGTAAGATTCTGTAGTTATTCTTTATCAAATACGCAAACTTTCCTCAATTTCTGACATGTTTTTAAAAGTTTCAAACTAATCAAATCAATCAGTTAATTAATTGCTACAATATATTTGCTGCAAATATAAAAATGAGTTTAGCTGTTTATAGGTGATACCTTTGATATTCATTCTAATATTAAAAGACATATTTGATTTGTAAAATAAATAGAACCTGTTTCTTTTTTAAATTTAGTTTGCCAATTATTTAATTCCTGTTCCTTTCCCTTCATTAGTGATCTTGATAGGTAGGTGCTGCTTACTGTACCTGTGTTGAAATCAAGACCTCCCGGGGCGTATCCCCCTTTCGCACCCCATAAACAGTCTGCAGTGCGCAGCGCACCTCCTCACTGCACTGAGCTGTGGCTGGGGCAGGCTCCACGCTATGAGTTTTATTTTTGGCTCCACCTCACTGATAGGCACAGAACTATTTAAGTTCTCTAATTTCCACGCCGAGGACTGAGGAGGTCAGGAGACTCCTGCTCCCTCCTGCCTCGGCCTGAGGCTGTCTTCCAGCCCCACGACAACACTGGGAGAGGGGGTTCGCACAGAAGGTAGATTGGTGGAGCCATAAGGTCCATCCCGCCTCTCAAAATCTATGTCATAGGTGGACCTCCTCAGCTTAGCCTCAAAAGGTAAAGGGAAGGAATTTGCACTGCCCAAGTATTTAATTATTGAAAAAGCAACAAGAAAAACCAGTGTGCAGGTGTTCACTCTTTCAAAGCACTTTGAAAGCTGGGTTGTCAGTGTGCTCCTAGAAACAGGAAATCGCTGGGAGAGAGTCTATCCTGCTGTGGGGGGGGGGCTGGGCAGGGTCCTCAAACTGTGTGCCAACAGGCCAGGTCTGAAGAGCTCTGTTCCCTTGTTTCAGGTGCCAGCCTTGTCTATGGTCTGAATATAACAAATGGGTTCCTGGAGTGCTTCAGGCAAGGAGGAGAATGTCACCAATGGATTTGCCCTCCGCGCTCCGAACACATAGGAATCTGCGGCAGCATAAGGGCTACCGCTGCAAGTGAGCTGAGAGCGATTTGGAGGGAAAGCACCGCAACTACAGATGTGTAATCAGTTTCCTAATAAAGGAGTCTCCTGGGAGCATCTCACACTTGGACCAGCATGGATCTTGTGTCACAATTTGAACGAGGGTAGGAAGGTGTGGGGCATAGAAAGAGAGAAGCCAGTCCTGCCTGCCTGGCCCTGGGTATGAGTGACCAGTGCTTAGGTGAAACCATGTCACCTTACTTTCACCCCCACACCCCATATGGAGGACACAGTGGGCCCCTGTGAAGTCCAGGGTGTCTGCTCAGTGCAGTGCACTCTGCAGCAGGACCCCTGGGCCTGGCAGACCCTGATGCCCTCTCATCGGAAAGATCGGGGAGACGGGCCACCTGCACAGCTGGGCAGCTTCACCCCAGCACGAGAGCCTCATTTGTGAGCATCAACGTCCTCCCACTGGAGGTCCACCTTGACAGCTAACCTCTGCTTTCCAGATCAGCTTCTTCACTGCCAAAATCACCACCCCAGCTGCACATCCCACTGCCTCGTCCACACTCAGCCACAACCGCTTTCAGGCCCCTCTTGCTGCTGGGTCTGCAGCTGCACCCAGTGAGGACAACTGGTCAACTCCTCACCTCCCCTAAACCTCCCAGCGCTCCTAAGTGTGTACGGGATGCTGCTAATCTCCACCAGCACTTTCCTCTGCCACTTCTACCAATTGTCAACACAGATGACAGTCACCCCTGGTAAAAGACTGTGTCCCCAGCCCTGTATTAAACCCTAGTGTGTCATCCTATTGTGCAAGGGACAGAGAGGCTGAGAGGAAAAAGCCAGTATCTGTGAGGCCCTTAACTTTACCAGGAATTTCGGGGTGCACAAACACAGGGGATTTCATCATATATAACTGTGTCCTTCCTTGGGGAGCCTTGAGCCCACCTCCTTAGGGAATTCCGGGTCTCAGAACTGTCGGGAGCCTGGTGTGGGTTAGCAGTCATGACTTTGAGTTTATGATTCCAGGAAGACATGTCTTTCACTTAGAGCTGCTACTGATGTAGATGGCAGCATAAATTTAGAAAATCATATGGGAGCTCTAAAGAGCATTGGTCTTTGAGAACAGCAGAGCTTGGCAGTGGGGCGAGGCACGCCATAGTCATCTGTGGGCATATTGGAACAGGTGCAGGCAAGGGTCTATTAGAGACCAAGTGAGGAGGGTCACAGATGACATTTAGCAACAGTCACCCTTGGTCACGATGACAAGTATCAAGACTGGCATCAGCCAGAGACTGCACAGCCTGCTTCTGGGCAGATGTCCTTACAGAAAGAGTTTACAAAATCTGTGATGGCTTCCACGCCAGCTTGACACAAATGCTGAGTGTACTGTGACAGGTAGGAGCCATCCACCATGTGTAAGAACCCTTCCTCCCTAACTTCCAACATCAATTAGCTCATTCTTTCATTTACTGAGGTAGGATTTACACAAGGCATTCGGTTTTCAGTCCAGCAACTCTCAGATTGTTTTACAAGAGCAAGACGGAGTTGAACAGGCTTCCTGTGTGTTTCCCTCTTTGCAACAATGCAGTGAACTAAGCACTGTCACACATCTAGCTATTCTTCTGTCATGTTGACTCTGCTCTCCATTGATCCCTCACACCCACCTCACCTCTTCACACCGGGACACACCTATTCTCCTGGCCTTTCCTTTGAGATATTCAGTAACCACAGAGCCTGCCAAACACACAGGTACAGTTTTGCTCCTCAAACACATCTGGGCTCCTTTCACCAATTTGTTTCTCAACATCGTGGTAAAATGATGGTCCCCAGGATGCTCCTGGTGTTGGACAGTATTGACAAGAGGAGAGCAGTGAGTGCTGAAGTGACATTGCCACTCTCACACTGTGGCCACCCTGAGCCTTGCAGCCCTCCACAAATTTACCCAGTCCTCTCACTGTGCGTCTCCTTACTTCCTCGAGTCCTCCAGGCCGCAGAGTCCACCTCCAAAGCCTCCTGATTCCTTCATTGGCAGCAGAAAATGCAGTTTCTGATTTCAAGACCCTATATCCCCATATCTTCCTGGAGCAGGGAGTGCAGGCAGTGTTGTCCTCCTCACCTAGGAAGCATGAAGCCTGGGTCTGATTCGTAGCCCTGAAGCACATTCATTAGTAGTTACTTTGGACATAATAAAATTTAGCATATTTTTTCTCCCATTGTCTCCTAACAAAATATGAATTCTTACATGTATTTCCAAATGTCTTGTTAGGAAATAATTTTTTTTCAAGACAGTGCAGCACCTCATGGGTTACATGTGACTCTGCAGCCTTAGGAGTCTGCTGGGAAATGAGTCTCACTGGTGATCTAGCAGGATGGGAAGGGTCCCAGGGACACTCCGCAGTGTCCTGCATGACAACACTCTCATGAGAGGTCATCGCCCAGCCTTGGGGTACATTTGCTTGGATGGGGAAGCAAGGAAAATGACTCATCTGGCAGAAAGCTCATCAGAATTTAGGATTCACTGTCTACAGATTCGTGAGCCTTCTCTTAGACACACATTCTGGATTTCAGGACCACGTTCCTCCACAGTTCATGTCCTCATTTGGTAATTCCCTTCAATTCTGGGCATTCAGTTTATGCCATAATTCAGTCACTGATAGGAGTAGATTTCAGAAAAGTCAGCCACTTGTAGCACAAAGAAATGAACTCTTTACTATGAACTGATTTAAAATCTAGAAGATGATGCTCACACAGAAATCTGTATATAACTGCATTGGACTTACATTTTAGCACAGAAGTATAAATTATGATAGCAAAAATAGACATACTACTCCATTCACGTTATCAGATCATGCAATAAAACTAGAAATGAATGGCTAAAAAATCTGCAGAAATTGTGCACATGCATGAAGATTAAACAACCAATAATCAGCAGGTCACACAAGAATTCATATGTCAGCACAACCACCTGAATCTATGCAACACAAAAAAGCAGTGATGAGAGGGAAATTATTGCTGTGAATGCCCATGTCATAAAATTGAGTAAACCCTAGTAAATAACCAAATGATCAATTCAAGGCACTAAAAAAAAGGCCATTGAAAATTTAAAGCTATTGCAAGAAGGAAATTATAAAGTCAAGGAAGAAACTAATGAGATCCAGACCAAAGGAAAAAAATCAATAGAAAGAATCACGTATTGAAGAGCTGGTTGTTCAAAAGAATAAACAGAACAGACAAATTCTTAACCAAATTTGAGAGAAGAAGCACAGAAGGCTCATCTAAATGCAATTAGAAATGAAACAAAGCCAAGATCACAATGGTCAGCACTGAATTTATTAATAACTACTTCAAACATTTAGAGTCCAGTACTTGGAGAATTCAAAAGCAATAAACAGATTCTGAAATACATAAGAGTTACCAAAACTGAGTCAAGAAGACACAAAGCTGTGACAGTGCAATAACAAGGAGTGAAACTGAGGCAGTAGTAATGAAGTAGAAACTGACTAAGAGAAGCTCATGAGTGTGATGAATTCACCACTGAATTCTACAGGAACTCCTGGGAAGATCTCATGCCAAGAGGCTTCAAGCTCTTAAATGACATTGAAGAGAAGTTGTATTCCTACAGTCATTCTAGAAGGTAATTGTGGTAGTCAGGGTTTACAAGGAAAACACTTACACACAGGACACAGAATTTATATTATCTTATGGTGGTCACCCAGAGTTACACACATGAAAGTGCCGGAAATCTGTTCACAACACTAAAGACCTGGAAAATTCAGCCAAGGGTGTGGATCCCACAGCATGTCCTGAACAAGTTCAGCTGAAGACCTAGAGCCCAAGACAATGCCTCCCACGAGTTCAACTGGAGGTCCAGAGCCCACCGCAATGACTCATGCAAGTCTGTTTTATGGACCTGCATTGGGAAGGCCCAGAGGTCAGTGCTGGAAGCTAGAAAGTCTATGCCAGTGGGTGAAGAGTCTGTGCCAGTAGGTTGAGGGTTCCTCACTGGAGCCTAGAAGTGATGCTCAAAATAAGGATCAGAGCTCCCCTTAAAAGCACCACAGCCATCCTCAGCAACAAGGAGATCCCAATCACCTCAAATGATGAGAGCAGTTGAGTACGTAACAGGAAACCAGTGTGACAAGCTTCTCCTGGAGATTAAACACTACACATCTTCCCCTCTGGAGCCAGGAAGTCACGCTCAATGTAAGGACCAAAGCTCCCCCAAAGTGAACAGCAGCCACTCTCACCAACAAGGTCCCGAGCTCCTCCATTAATAAGGGCTGAATTCATATCAGGGAAGCCAAAATGAGAAGCTCCTCCAGGAGAACCAACAGCTCCAAACAGAAACAATTAGGAGAACTTACAATATCCCCTCTCTTTCTCTCTATGTCTCCTTTTTATACTGGCAACTTTTCTCGGGTGGGCCATCTACACTCAGCACCATGCTGATTCAATTCAGCTGGTGTGAAATGGACCACCAGTCTTCCATGCATCACAGTAACATTCATTATCCTGATTCCAAAACCACACAGGGACTCAAATATAAAGTAAAATTCAGGTCAATAATCTCTTCAATGAAGATAGATGTAAAAATGCTAACAAGATGCTGTCAAACAGGGAACAGCAAACCACTGATCAAATTATACGTCATGACCAAGGAGGCTCCACTGCAGAGAAGAGTGACGGAAGATACACAAATGATAAACCCTGTTGAAGACAGGTAGAGAATGAGTTATAAAGCCATTTAGGAAAAATCTGCTATCATTCAAAAAGGGGGGTGAGGCGGGGAGGAAAACAAGGTCTTTCCTCTAAAATTAGGAAGAAGGCAAGGATTTCCTCTGTCACCACCACTGCTCAGTACAGTACTTAACACTTTCCCTAGAGCAATCAGGCAAGAGAAAGAAATAAAAGGATGTGCACAGGACAGGAAGAGGTCAAATTACTTTGGCCACACATCATGTGATCTTTTACACAACAGAGAAATTCCATGAAAAGTGTGCAAATAAAAACTAATAAAAGTTTCAGCAAATATTAGGACAAAGATTAATGCTATTTCAATAATTAACACAAACAGAAAGAAATTCAGAAAAAAACAATACTTTCAACAAAAATTAAATAGTTACTAAAACATCAAAAGTGTTTCTCACGAATTGAGAAAAAAATACTAAAATTTAAATGGAACCTGAAAAGACACAGAATAGCAAAAGCAATCCTGGACAACAACCCCAAAGCAAAAGGTATGGCAATCCTGAATTTCAATGTACAAAGCTAGAGTGAGTTGAAAAGAAAACCAGCATAGTACTACTGCATAAGCATACATGTGGGTCAATGGATCAGAGTAGAAAAGGCAGAAACAACCCCACACACATTCAGTGTGTGATCTCTGAGGGAACAGACAAAACCCTGCTGGAGGAAAGGCAGCCCATGTCACAGAAGATGCTGAGGAGACTGCACATGCAGAAGGTAACAGCTAGAGCCGCATCTCTCACCATGTACTAAACTAAGATTAGAATAGATTGAGGGCATAGAGATGAAGTCAGACATACTTAACCTGCTGGAAAACAGGCAAAACTCTCAGTGACACAGACATAGGCAAGGACTTACTGAACTGAATCCCAGTTTCACAAGGAATACCTGCATGAGTCTACAAGTCAGCTTATATTAACTTAGAAAGCTTCTGACAGCAAAGGAAACAGCCGATAGAATGAACAGACAGCTTGAACAACGGGGAACAATTTTTCCAGCTCTTCCTTGGACAGAAGACTAGTATCTAGAATACACAAAGCAAGAAAAAAAATGAAATAAAAGATCTAATAAAAAATGCATAAACACATCTCAAAAGAAACAGCACAAATGGCCAATAGAAATATTAAAAACTTGTTCAACATCTCCAGTCATTGTAGAAGTGTAAGATAAAACAGCACTGAGATTCCATCTTACTCCAGAAAGGATGGCTCTCATCAAGAAATTAAATTATAACAGAGGCAGGTAGGGCTGTATGGGGAAAGGAATACTTCTAAATTGTTGCTGGAGATATCAACCAAGGCAACCACTATGGAAATCAATGTAGATTCCTCAGAAAACTAAAACTATAAATTCCATCCTCATAGCTATTTCCCTTCTAGGAACCTTGCAGAAAGAATTAAAGATTTCATATTACAGTGATCCTTGTATAAGCACATTTATAGCATCACAACTCAAAATAGCTCAATCCTGGAAGTAGCTTGAATGTCCAACAATATTGGAGTGGATGAAGAACATGTAGCATTATACTCATGGAATGTTACTCTGCCGTGAAGAAGATACATTCAAGTCTTTTATTGGAAGACAGATAAACCTTGTAACCATAATATTAAATGAAATAAATCAGTCACACAAGCTGAAGTATGGCCTGATTTCTGTCATGTGAAAAGCCAAATTTATAAATGATTTGAAGAACAAAATGAAGAATAGATAACAAGAAACAGGAAGATGTATATTTTTGAATTGGAAAGGGGATGAAGAGCTGGAATGAGGGGGAGGATAAGAAGCGGAAGAGGCAGAAAAAGTTAAGATGTCTTAGGGAAACATACCAACATTCCAAACTGAATGCAATCATTATGGATGGAAAAGTATATTAATAAAAGACTTAAAAATATTCCCAATGTGGAAATATTTAAAGAGAGAGAGAGAAAGAGAGATACTGAGAGAGGGAGAGAGAGAAAGACAGACAGACAGACAGACAGTATCTGTAAATCATACTACATTAATATACTGCCACTATGGTTACCATACACGCTACAAATAAGGTAAAGTAAATTTGCCCTTAATATTCATAGCCACATTATTGACAGTCGACATAGTAATGAATCAATAACTGTGCAGCACTGGAACTATGGCTGTAGAAAACATAACACACAGGCACACAAGGCAACACCATTCAGACATTAAAAGGAATCAGGTCATGTCATTTGCAAGTCAGGGCGAGCCTGGAGGGCATTATGCTAAGACAATTCAGCCAGGCTTAGAACCACAAGTACTGCATGAGAGTCTCACCCATGTGGAACCCAAGAAGTCAAACTCCCAGAAGCAGAAAAGTAGAAGGTGGTTGCTAGAGGTTCAGCAGAGCAGACAAGAAGGGAGAGTGTTGGTCACTTTTCTCGTTGCTGAGACAAAATCCCCAACCCCCAAAGTCAGGGAAGGAACGATTGATTTAGCTCACAGTTTGCAGAGCTTTCAGTCCATAATCACTGGCTCCAAGGTGGGGCGGCTCATGGAAGAGGGCAACAGTTAGTGGTGGTGGAAGACAGCAAAAGCAATTAAAGAAGGAAAGGAGACTTTCTGTCCCTTGCACTGTATGCAGGCTACCTGCCCTAGGGCAGGTGTAGCACTCACACTCTTAATCCTGGTCCAAGCTATGCCAGACCCACCAGTGGACTGATTTACTAAGCACAAAGCCTTAATCCAGCATCGCACACTCTCCATTCAGCCTCCTCTGAAAACACCGTGTGACTGGCTCCATGAGGTGATGGCTGGACATCTAGACACCAACCAGAACAGAAAGATTAGGTCAGAGAACCACACAGTTTTGGTTAGAACGAATGAATTATGAGATCTATTGCAGCCCAATTGGTTGCTGTCATCACAGTAAAAATTGTATATTTTGTGATAGCTGGGATAGTAAACTTCAAAGTTCTTATCACAAAAAGATAAGAAAATGATGTGACGGATATGTGAATCAGCTTTCTTTAATAGTTCTGTGTTATATAATTGTATCAAATTGTTACATTGTGCCCCCAATATATACACCATTACCAGTTGTCTATTCACCAGAATTAACGTTTTTTAGCAGAAATCTCGGTCTTCACTGCTGGAGGGGATGTTCTCCATATGCGCAGACTCTGGGATTTTTGGGTCAGATTTGTAACTCTTGGGGTGGAAGATTGGATCCCTGGTGATCCTTTTGTCCTCCCTCTGTGTCCAGGGATATTAGCAGAAGCCCTGCTTTCCTATCACACTTAGTGTTTAACAAAGTGTCCAAAATGTCTCGCACGCTATCACCCAAAGCCTTGACTCCTGTAAGCGCTTGAAGAGAAGCTTCCTGGGGCAGCGCTGTGGGTTTCCACAGAGCCACGTTGCGCAGGGCTTCAGTCCTGTGTTTGCAGGCAGTAGTCATCCTCTCCTCAAAGAAGTGAGATTTTGTTCATTTAATCTTTAACTAATTGCATAAATCCCACTTTCACTGGTTAGAGTAATGAAGAGACAAAGTCTGTGAGTTTACACATTGTGGTGAATGTTTATTATTTCCTACACATTATGATGTCTTGGCATTGTTAGCAGCAAAAGTAAAAGAAAGAGAGAAAGGGAAGGAGAATAGGAGGGCGGGCAAGAAGGAAGAAAGGAGAGAGGGAGTAAAGAGGAAGAGAAGAAAGGAGGGAAGAAAGAAGAGAAGGAGGACAGAAGGAATGGCAGAAGGAAGGAATGTGTGATGGAAAGGAAGAAGCAATGAAAGAAGGAAACTTGGATTGAGGGAAGAAGGCAAGAAACGGAAGGACATAAGGAGATAGAGAAGGAAGGAAGCAATGTGAGTAGGAAAGGAAGAAGCAAAGAAGGAACATACAAAGGAAGGGAGCAAGGAAGCAGGCAGGCTGGCCATTGCGGTCAGGGCAGTGCCTGTCCAGGACTGGCCACCTCCTGGATGGAGCACAGTGCCCTCCTGGAGAGCTCCTAGGACATGGAAATTAACCACTCATGGCCTCCTTCTTCTCAGGCCCTTGTCCCCAGGGGACAGTTTCCTCTACTGCAGTCATCAGACAGCCAAGTGCAAAGCAACGGGGACATCCCATAGACCAAGGTTCACAGACAGCACTGACCCAGGGTCTCCCAAAGTCCCCACCCTGCCTCACATCCTCCAGGAAACCCAAGCACAGACTGCGGCCTCCTCATCTTGCTCCCATCTTCTGCCTTCTGTCTCTCCAGTGCTACCCTCCATGGACTTTATGTCCATGTAGCCCTCCATGGACTTTAGCCCGGACCTTGAACCTTCCTCATCCTCTCCTGGGTCCTCTTGCTGACAAACCCGACTGACCATGATATAGAACCATGTTAAACCAATGCATATGATCCTTTCCCAGAATATCTGTTAGCCTTGGGCCACCAAGGTATTAAATAAATTTACCCTTCTGAGGACCCTTAGTGGAACCACAGAGATGCACATTCTGCCGGGCAGGCTCCACACGCTGCACCTGCAAATGAAAATTTGACATCACCATGAACTACCTGTGCACAGAAGTGCCCACTGCTTTGGTCTCTCAAAGAGGAGCTTATCAAGAAATGGATCATCCAATAAAATACCTCGGGGCACACACCTTGCCTCCCTAGAACACAGTGTGGCTCTTCATCTTCCAATACAAACACAAACCAAGAATAACAAGACATAGGGACATGCCTCATGTTACAGAGAAAGTCGTGTTACACAACCACAAAAAGCTTCTGACAAGCAGCATCCTTAAGAAAACAGTGAGATGCTCTGCGAGATCCAAGAACAGGAGGACGATATGAGCCTTCGCAGAATTACTGCCAATAAAAATTTTTAATCAAAGTTGTAAAGCATTTTTAATAAGTCCAGAAGGCTAAGAGACATTAGGAAAGATGAGAAGAAGAGGTACGATATGTTCATGATATGTGCAACAGAGGGAAGGTATGAGCCTTTTCAGAATCTCTGAACTATCAGATGCCCAGGAGGCATGGAAAGAACAAACACTAAGATGTAGATGTTGTTTCATAAAACTTCATAACAAAAACTGCAGACAGACCTTCAGTTTTATATTGAGAAAGGAAACATGGTGTGTTCTGCAAAAGCACATAAATCAGGCTGGCATCGGACTTCTCTTCTGTAAGAATGATTTCCGTAAGTTCCCAAGGAAAATGATGCTCATCTTAGAATCCTTTGGTCCTGGTCAGCTAGTGATGCTCCAGTTAGATTCCTTGTGCGTTGCTGAGCTTCCCCGTTACTGAGACCAAATTTCTGGCTCCCTCCTCTTTGAAGAGGAGACATTTAGGTGACTCATGGTCTGCGGGCTGTCCATCCATGCTCAGCTGGCTCCAAGGCAGGAACATGACGGCAGAAGGGTACGGCAGAGCGGAGCTGCTCAGTTCATGCAGCCAGGAACAGAGCAAGGGAACAGCATTGCAGAGGAGGGACAAGGGAGAAGGTTCAACCCGAAGGATCAAGAGCAGCCTGCACCGGCTTGGGGTGTGGCCTCCAGCCAGGGCCTCTCAGCCCCTGCTGCAGGAGGGAAGCTACTCTGTGCTGCCTCCGAGAGAGCCCTGGATACCCTCCAACCTGGAGAACAAACAGGCCTGGCAGGAGGTGTGAGTGTGGGTTTCCAGGATGGGAACTAAAGTCAGCCTGAACTGCAGGGTACAGTGTGACGCGGGACTTGGAGACCGCTCAGGGCAAACGACATGAAGGTTATTTACTAGAGCTTTGGTCGGATGTTAACGCCTCCTCCAGCCTGTCTATGAAGTTGTGCAATCTTGCATCCCTATAAATGTCACCGTGCTCCAGCCTCTGCAGGCCCGTGCTGGCTCAGGCTGGGAGGGAGCAGTGCCTGCTTTCCCGCATCAGAGCCAAGCCGGCTGGGGACCATGAGGACGCACTGCTTTCTGCTGCTGCTGTTCTGCTTCCTTGCCTTCCACGTTGCCCCAGGTAAGCCTCGGGCTGCGCTGAGTCAGGGAACCCCACGGAGGGACCCTACCCTGCTCCACATCCAGAGGGGTCTGTAGCAGGAGAGTTTCCTATGGCTCAGTGCCAGGAGCCAGCAGGACTGCAGGGCTGGACCCTGGACTCTCAAGGTCAGCACAGCTGTCACAATTCCAGGGCCCGCCCTTCTTTTTCCTGAGAACCAAAACATTCATGATGTAAAGGGAATCCCCCTGTCTTGCAGGGAGGCTCCTCACACTAAGAAGTCAACTTCACAGAAGCACCGCCCTTCTCCCCAGGCCACTGTCTGGTCCTTCCTGGTGACCTGCTACCGGAAGGGAGACACCAGGCCTCCCGCCACACCAGCTCAGCCACTGCCTGAGACTTAGATCTCCGCAGCCCTCAGGGACCTCCTGCCCACTCCCCGTCCCTGGGGAATCCAGGACCCTTCTCCAGGCTGCATCTCCCCAGTTCAAGGGAGAGTGATTCAGGCCCTAGAACGCCAGTTCCTCTGGCATTCTACAGAGTAGTGGTGTCCAGATGTGGCAGTACATTGGTAATTCAGAGGGGATCTAGGACATTTTTTCATCCCTGTTCTGTCACAAAGAGTGACCTCAGCAAATCACAAGTCTGTGAGCCTCAGTTCCCACAGCTGTGAAACTCTCTGAAGACCACCTGTGCCCTCCTCTCGGTATCTCACTGTTCTGCAGATTTGTGGGACTGACTCTGGTCCTTTCTTTCCCACCAGAACCCTGAGCACAGCAGCAGTGTAAGTCCACAGCTTTCTGTCAGCTGTGACCTTTAGAGAGGGAGAGGGATCCTTTAGCGAGCTGCAGTGTGTGCTCTCAAAGCCTCATCCAAGCCAGCCCAAGCTGCGAGCATGACGCCACCCCTCCTCTGGTGTCCTGTGGGTGGGGACTTTTCACTGAGAACAGGATGAGGGTGATTCTTCCTCACAGCCCCAACTCACCGGACTTTAAGAGTTTTCTGATGTGAAGGTTTCACTGTCCTCTGTGGTGTTTGAGGGTGACTGTGAGCACCCATTTTGCAGCCTGGCCCACGCCTGTGTCCCCTGCTTTTCGGGGACAGCCGCTCTCCCAGCCTCACTCCCAGGACCATGCTGGGCTCAGAAGCCGCACATGCAAGGGCCGGGAGACCCCGGGGCCACTCTGTCTGGGCCTCGGTGACACCGGGCCCTGTCTACGCCTTCTGTAAGCCAGGAGTCCGAGGCTCGGCTTTTTGAAAGAGCAATGGTGCAGCCGCCAGGGAAAAGCAGGAGGCTCTGGGGCCCTAGACCCCAGCCAGGGGGCTGCTGCCCTGAACTCCTCCTTGGCTGCAGGTAGGGCGCTGGGCATGTGTGTGCCTCTGGGACCCCAGTGCTGGGCTGAGCTCCTGTCTGGGGGAGTAAGGGCAGACGCCCGGGTTGTCCCCTGGGTTCAAAGATGCAGGTTCCCATCCGCGTATGCTGGAGACCCTGCAGGCGGCCTCACAATGCTCGCTGCTCCCTGTAATCAAGGTTGGGGTCTCCTATGATTCTCTTGTATTTCTGGGAACGTGGACGCTGCCAGCTATACACGTCTGCGCCTGCAGCTTCCCGCCCCTCCCATCTCCTGTCTGTGTCCTCATCTCTCCTCACAAGCACAGCACTCATACTGGTTGGAACCCAGGCTAATGACCTCATTGAACCGTAATTAACCTTGTAAGTGTCCTGTCTTCAAATAAAATTATCCTTTTGAGTGTCCAGTCGCAATCTGAGGACCTGGGGGTGGAGGCTGACACAGTGATTTTGACGGCACATGAATCAGCCTGTGATTCCCACTAAGAGGCTGGAGACCCTACAGCTTGATGGTCACTCACCAGGACCAGCACAGGGAACCTTTGCTCCCTCTGGGATACGGTATAAGACTACCTCAAAAGCCCTAGGAAATTCTGTGATTCTGGGTAGAAGGCAGAATGAGTTCCAACAGAAAAAACCTCCAAAGCCTTTCCTGCAGCCGCCACAATCTTGCCCTGACAGCAAAACATCTCAGTTTCCAGCAGAAGGTGACATGCACGGTGCGGGAGAGGGGCTAGATCAGAGGGACCCGGTGACAGAGGCGCTGGGGCAGCCGGCACAGGCCGTGCTCTGGAAAGCAAAGCGCTTTGGTGTTTTGCGAATACAGAATGTAATTTGGAGAACGGTACCATGAGGTCAAAACTGCTCAGCATCTCTGGCAGAAGAAACTCTACCCAGAGCCACATGGCCCATCCCTAGGACTGAGTTGCTCACACAGCTACGGCATTTGGAGCCCAAAAGCTGATTCTGCATGGATACCTTGAAAGAGAGAAAGCCCAGCTGCCTCAAACAGCTGTCTGTCTGCCTTTCCCAGGTCTTAAGTCACTGTCACCAGCAGCTGAACTCTTCCCTCTTCGCAGGTGCTGGCCTCCTGGCGGGCCTGGACTCTGGACCTGGTCAAGGAGGAAGTGTCTCTGACAACGACAAGTGTGTCCAGAGGGGAGGAAGCTGTGTCTATTACAACTGCCCCATCTATGCCCAAATCATTGGCACCTGTTACAATGGGGAAGCCAAGTGCTGCGTCTGAACCCGGAATGACTTGGAAAGAAAACGCAGAAGCCAAGTGAAGGATTTCTTTTTTTTTTTTTTTTTTTTTTTTTTTTTGGTACCGGGGATCAAACTCACGAACTTGCACTTGCAAGGCAGGCACTTAAGCCACTGAGCTAAATCCCCAGCCCTAGTGAAGGATTTCTAATCATTGTTTTAATAAAGATTTTCTGAAAGCAATCTCTTCAGGCCACACTACGTACTGTGTCTCAGTTTGGAAGAGGTTCAGAAAGCGTGGGGTTAGCGTGTGGGCTTAGAATGAGATACAGACCAGTCCACAAAGCCTTCCTGGGCCAGAGAAAGGATGGTCATGGTGCCACGGTGCAAAAGAAATCACTTCCTCTAACACACGTGGGTGACACCAAGCATCCCTGTGAGATCAAGGGTGCGGGCTGAGGTCGTGAGACAGGTGCTTGGCCCCAGGGCCTGACAGTGGGCTGTCCTGCCTTGGCGGGGAGAGCTTCCTTTGTGAGTATTATCTCCAAGCAGGGCCACGTCTGCCTCTGTGTCCTGCCTCCCCGTTTCCCTGCAGATACTCTGAGGAGGGGCAGCTGGTCACCTCCTTTTCCTTAGGAAGCTTTTTTTCTCTCCTAATGGGGTGCATGATGCTGTCATCTGCTTAATCTGAAAAGGGAACTTTATCTTCTGCGTCTGTCATTCATATAGATAAATAAAAATTCCTCCTGATAAAGGTGTTTCTTCTCAGCCAAAGCTGCAGTTCTTCCTGTTCACTGAGCCTCAGCTCTGAGCCCGGGCTCTGGTTAGAAGCCCACATTCACACTTCCGAGGGTGTAGCACATTGGTAGAGCTCTTCCTGCTAGCATGGGGGAGGTCAGGGTTTGATCTCCTCAGCTCTACCAAAAAAAAATCAATCATTTAATCAAGCAGGCTGACTTACCTTTCTGTTTTCCATTATTCTATACTGAAATATCTTTTCCCATATTCATACCCCAGATTTCTTTTTGCATTAGTCAGAAAAACAAGAGCTTTTTGATGGACGGTACCCTTTTCCACGGGACACTCTTTGTCCTCACATTTGGTGGTCTTGAGTCTCATCATAGGTCTTGAAGAACAGAAAAAGTGAGAAAGCTCCAAAGATGCTCCATAGTGTCCCCCAGGGCACCTGTCTCAGGGCATGACAATGCCATGTCCACAGTGACACAGGAGTGACAACTGCAGGTGGTGAGGAGAGGTTGTTTGCACAGGTAGAAAACTCCAGAATTCAGGAGCCACTGGGCCAAGCCTGACCAACCATCCTGCACACACTGTCTTAGCTTTCAGGATTCCGTTTCTTCCAATGAACTCCTTTGCTTCAAGAGTACACACTGTGAATCTAGGGGTTCGATTTATGTTGTGATATAGCCACTTGCAGAAAAAGACTCTGGGTTCAATTTTCAGAACTCTCAGTCCCTTTGATCTTTTCATAAACAAAATCAACTCAAAATGCTAAAGAATTTACATGCAAAATTTAAAATTATAAAAATAATAGAATAAAAGTATTGCAACATGGCTTGGGCAAAAATTTCTTAACTATGATCCCCAAAACACAGACAACCAAATCAGAAATAGACAAATGATACTGTATCATGGTTTAAATCCCCTGCTCTTAAAAGGCAATAATAAAAATAATGAAAAAAAAAGCCACAAATTAAGAGAAAATATATAATGGTGTGTCTTGGTTAAAATTCCAATGGCCAAAGTTGAAGGTGAAAAGGTTTATTTGGCCCACAGTCTGTAGCTGTTTCCGTCCATACTTGGCTGGCTCCAAGGGAGGCTGGCATGGCAGAGCGGCGTCACAGAGGAGACAACAGTCCATGGCAGGCTGAAGGGAGTAAAAGCAGCAAACCATAGCAATGAGCAACAGGTGACTGTCTTTCCATCCCTTCTATCCTATCCATGCTACCCACCCTTAGGGCGGCAGCACTCACACCCAAGGAGGACAGCCTTAATCCTAGCATCGGACCATGAATCGATCCATCTTTGATCTCAGCACCACACATCCTAGATGCAGCCCCCTCCTAAAGGCCCCACCTATGACCACATGGGGATTGGGAGGACATCTAAACACAGGCCATAACAGGGCTTAACATCCAAAATAAATAAGGAACTAAAACAATTTCACAGCGAGAGAATAATCCAAGTCAAATAGGAAGAGTTTGTCAACAGACATTCTCAAACCACTATGGAAATCAATGTGGACACTTCTCAAGAAACTAAAAGTAGAAATTTCATTTGACCCAGCTATTCCTTGGTATCTTCTCGGAAGAGCAAAAGTCATCCCACTACATTGACACATGCTCATGTCTGTAACAGCAGAACTCAGAAGAGTTAGATCATGAAAGTGGCCACATGTCCATGAAGAAGATGCAGTACTTATAATCCCTGTAGTACCACTCTGCCACAAAGGAAGATAAATCTGAGTTGTTTATATGAAAATGGGTGGACCTTGAGACCGTAATGCTTGGGAAATAAGTCAGTCACAAAAAGTTAAATATTATATGAGCCCTGTAATGTGAGATACAAAAAATAAAAACAACCAAAAACACAGTAAAGGGCCAGAAAAAGGAAGGTAGACTCTGTAGATGGGAAGGAGATCTGGGGATGGAGGGAGAGGAATGGACAGGTCTGGGCCAGGGCGGTGGGGAAGGTGCAGTGTGTAGGCATCCAGCCCCAGGTGGAGGGAAGCACTGTGCATTGCAAGTGTGTGCTGGGGGCAAGGAGCCATGCTGCAGTGCTGGTCACCCGCACCCTTCTGCCCCACGAGGGTGTAGAAGTGTATCCGATGGTGACACTAGAGCAGGGCTGGTGAATCTCTAGCACCCATGCCTCCACAGGCTGCTGACTGCCACTGACAGCTCTAAAAGGTTTGGCATCATTCTCCTGCCTTCTAGAAACAGACCCATAAGTGCCTCTGAGTTTATGTGATTCCAGGCTCCGTTCCAGTAACTCCAAAACCACTCAGAAAGTCCAATTTAGGATTCTGTTCGTCTAGAAGGACCTCACCTTCTGCAGTAAAGTCTATTCTAGAAGAGTTCTCCCAGGAAAGAATGCATGCAGAGAGACTACTGCAAGGAATCAGCTGACACAGATGAGAAGGCTTGGTGAGCTAAACATGGATGGGGAGGTGGCAGGCTGGAGGCTCAGGGAAGCATTGCAGTTTAGGTACAAGTGTCCCCTGCTAGCAGAATTTCTTCTGTCTTCAAAGTGGGTCAGTTTCGATTTTCCTAGTTTGCAACTGATTGATTGAATAAGGTTCATGCACACAAGGGAGAATGATTTGCTGTGTTTATTTTAAAGGCGAATATACCTTATTGTCCTCATTTTATGATGTGTTAACATTGTAAAAACCACAGAATCTTTCAGGCTAGGAACAGAGGTGCTTCTCCTAGGACTAGCCAGTTCTTGGAGGTAACACAGGATACTTTAACAGTATGCAGAGGACACAGGACACTTCACCAGTGTGCCTTGGATACACTGTGTCTTAAACATTTCAAGGACAAGGCACAAGGGGCCACCTGGCAGACGAAAACCACAGATATGATCCAAACCAGCTTGTGCTGAATGTTTCACCCTGGACTGTGTTTCCCAAGGCAGTTCCAACGAAGGCACTGACTTCCACAGCCCCTGGCTCCTGTCTTCACCTCCTGACGCCCAGGGACACCCATGCAGCGCTGGATGGTCTGCAGGCCTCCTAACTTGGGGCCGCCTGAGGACTGTGAAATCTGCTCTCCTGAGCCTCTTTTGGGTCTTCTTGTGGACACACCATGCTGACTATGACATAAACTCATGTAGAACAAGTATTAACCTCATTCAAATTGTCCTTCCCCAGAAGTGGTCAGGATAATTTTTGAGCAAATACCTAGTAACTCTGCACAAGCCTAAATGAAAAATAAGTTTGACTTTCAGAAGAGCTTCAAAGACACCACAGAAATGCACGTTCTGCTGGGCGAGCTCCACACACTGCACCGGACAATGGAAACTTCTCATCATCATGACCTCCCTATATACAAGATTGCCAACTGGTTATACCTTTCAGAGAAGTGCTTATCAGGGAAACAGATCTTCCCATAACACAGCTTGGGAAGTGCAGTCTGCCTCCCTAGAACGCAGCATTCATTCTTCATTGTAAATACACAAACAAGAATAATAAGACATGGGGGCATTCATCAGACGATGGGAAAAGTACACAAATACAAAAGGCCTCTGACAAATGGCACTGATAAGACAATGATAAAATGCTCTGGGGAAAAGCCAGAAGTAGAAATGACCTATTAACCATTTATGAATTATTGCCAAAAACATTTATTTTAAATAAAATGAACAAGATATATTTGAGTTAGTCCAAAAGCACAAAAGGTAAAGGATGAGAAAAAATAGAGTAAGTTAAAGATAGCCTCATGAAGATATCTCACTAGAGAAGCTATAAAATAGAAGACAGTATAAAATTAGGTAAGTAATTCTCAAAAATATAGTTTTCCAAAGATAATGAAATACATGTCTAGTTTTTTCTGAGCAACAATCTATCAACTATCAAGAAAGAACCTGAATGATAAAACTAAATCTAGACCTCATCAGAAAATTCAGAACTTAAAATAAAAAGGAAAGAGTCTGACTTTTCATGGTGGAAAGAAAATAGGGAGTTTTCTCCAAAGTGAGTAAATAATTCTGACATGAGACTTTTCTTCTGTAACTATGACTTCCAGAAGATCATAAACACATGCGAGATTCTCAAGGCAAGTGGTGCTGAAGTTACAATCTGTGTAGATTAAAATGTCATTCATCCTCTT
>PVJX010034221.1:0-19263 GCA_004027295.1 Dolichotis patagonum
CTGGGCTACAAAGTGAGTTCAAGGCCAGCGTGGACTGCACCGTGAGACCCTGTCTCAAAAAAACCAAAACACACACACAAAAAAAACAACCCACTGCATACGAGTGTGTGGATGTGCACAGCCTGGCGCAACCTGAAGCCTCATTCTGCAAGCTCTGGTCCTTCCTTCCTTCTTCCCTCTCCTTTGCTTCCTTCGTTTCTGTTCACAATCCCCCCACCCCAGTAGGAATTGAACCCAGGGCCTTTGCACTCCCCCAGCTATATCCCAGCCCTTTTCCACTTATTATTTACAGTCAGAATCTGGCTGAGTTGGTAAGTAGCCCAAGCTGCCCTTAAACTTGCGATCCTCTTGCCTCAGCTTCTGGAGTAGCTGGGACGACTGGCTTGTGCTGGCGCCTGCTGCCCCGGCCTCGTCCTGTCTTTCCTCTGTCCACCCTCAGCTTCCCTAACTCTGCTTAGCCTGTCCGCGGTCTGTGGTCGAGGAAGCTGGCGAGTGCTTGGTGACCTCCGCGGTGGACAGGGCGGTGCTGGCGCACACAGGGAGACAGAATCCTGGGCACATGAAAGGAGACTGTGTGAAGCAAATGAAGCCCTCTTGCTCCAGTTCACAAGGTGGCTGGCTTGGGTGGCAGGGCCGGGGGAGGTCATCACGCTGAGATGAGGCTGGGGGGCCCCAATCCCAAGGACCAGTGTCCTTCTGCACAGAGAAACACCGCAGGGTGCACAGGCACAGAGCAGACACGGCAAGGGGTGGCCGTGTGCAAGCCAGGACGGTGGGCCTGGCTGGAAAGCAGCCCTGCGGGCGCCTAAGCCTTGGACCAACGGCACGGTTGACCCGAGTTTGTTTCTCGCCTCCCCAAACTCTCCCTTCCCGGGGGTGCTGGTAAAATGGAGCTGCACCGTCGCCCTGAAAGCCTCGGTCCCCGCGGTGGGTTTGGTGCTGGAGTCGATGGTGAGAGCTGAGGCCTTCGGGAGGGGCCTGGCACAGCCGGCCGGCTGTTTGGCTGCGGGCGAAGGCGGGGAGGGCTGTGACCGCAGGCTCCGCTGATGAGCACCTTCAGCCTTCTGGGGAACCCCACCCTCTGGACGACAGCGGCTCCTTTTAACTCCCGGGCGTGTGCCGCGGACGGGTAATGACAGCCTGTCTGTGGTAGAGGGGTACACTGAGGCTGCTGAGGTTAGGTTCCGCTGCCACTTTGGGCGACCAAGTCTGAACTGTCCCTGGCGGGGAAGATAAGGGCGGTCCCCCTGGGCAGCGCTGCAGCAGGGGGATATTTTGGGAAATTACTATAATAAGCTGAATTATATCGCGGGCTTCACAGAGGCTCCATAAAGAGACAGCGTCTGCAGAGTTGTCCCACCCCACGCCAGGGCGCTAATGCCTGGTGGCGCTTACTCCGGCCTCTGGATTCTGTATCTGTAACTGCTTCAAAACGGCCAAGTTTTTCATTTTTCATTGTTTATCTACATCATTTTCTTAAAAGCATGAGAAAAATTCTGGGTCCCGGAAGCCTTTCCATGGGGTTCTGCTCACCTTGGGTTTTGACATGGCAGAGAATAAATACCTGGTTCCCCCTACTTCCTCTTGGAAATCCCTCTCTAGCAAAGAAGCACAAATTCTAGATATAAGTGGGAGAGAATTCTACTCTGAGCTGCACTGGATGAAAAAGGGCAACTGGAGGCGGAGTCAGTCAGAAGAAAGCTGTTTACAACCCAGAAGGTTCTGGAAGGTTCTGGAATAGGATATGTGGGCTGTTGTTCAGTGGTCAACTGGGAGCAAAGCAGCAGGATTTTTACAAAGAGCCATTAGACGCTGCCTTCTTCCCTTTTAGGCCAGATAGGTGGTCTAGTCTTGTTCTGATGAATTCTTGAAGGGTCGTGAAAACTCTGCCTGCTGCTCAGGGCTGTGACTCTTCTTCAGCCTCTGTGGGCCTCAGAGAGCAGGTGTTCCCAGCAGCTCTTGCCCGTTCGGTCAGGTTGCCATTTGCAGGCAGTGCTGAGTGGGTGAGCCTAATGCTAGGGTGCAGAGGGTGGGTGTGCCCTTGGCAGCACCCAGGGAGCCACCCTCTCCAAACAGCCCCCGGGGTCGGGAAGCTGAGGGTTGGATCCCTGGCACCCTGACTCCAGCCCTCATCTCTCAATTCACTCCGAACATTTGCTCAGGAAGCTGCTGGAAGATGTCCACAAGGAGGAGGAATCAGAATCAAGAAAAACCCGAAAATCCCAGAACCAGGGCTTCGGCACTGAGCAGAGGGAATTTCCAGGGGCTGGTGAAGCGAGGTCTGCGGGCAGGGGGAACTTTGCGTTGAGCAGGAATTGGATGCCCAGGGCTCCAGGGACGAGTGTTCTGGACACACACACACACACACACACACACAGATACACAGGGTCTTAAGAGACTGATTGCCGGATGGTCTAATACTCAGCGCCCAAGTACAAGCAACACTAAGCAAATCCAAAAAAGGAAGCAAACTCCTAACTTCGGGACAAAGTTGTAAAAGAAAAATAATCACTATTTATTATCTGATTCATCACATTACATTTACATGATTTAATCATATAAATACTGATCTAAACAAAAATAATCCTTAGATATATTAGGAAGATGGGGTGGGGGGGCAACAACACAAAATCCTCAGCCATAAATCCACGTCAGATTACTTCTGGGTGGCTTCATGGATTCCTTTTTTTTTTTTTTTTTTTGGTACTGGGGTGGGGCGGATCAAACTCGACCTCGTGCCTGCCAGGCGGACGCTTACGCCGCCGAGCTAAACCCCTGGCCCAACTCCACGGATATTAAAGTCTGCAATGCTCAAATTCCTTATAAAAAATGATGTCAAATTTGCTTACAATCTGCTAGGTGTGGTGGCTCACACCTGTCATTCCAGCACTCGGGAGGCTGAGGCAGAAGAGTTGGAGCAAGTTCAAGACCAACCTGGGCTGCAAAGTGAGCTCAAGGCCAGTCTGAACTACACAGGGAGACCCTGTATCAAAAAGACCAATAAATAAATAAAATTTGCTTGCAATCTGTGCTTATCAGCCTATGCCTAGATCATCTTTAGATGCCTTATAATTCCTACTGCAATTTAAGTGCCGGAGAAAGAGTTGCTATATTGTATTGTTTAGGGAATAAAGACAAGAATAGTCTGTCCATGTTCAATATGTTTAAAAATTTTTTGGTCCTTGGTTGTTTGCATCTGTGGATGTGGAACCCACAGGTACAGGGGGCCGACTGGAGTTAACTGTGTTAAAATACAGAAGCCACTTAGCGCAGTTCACTGAGAATTGAAAGTACCTTAGGGATGCAGTTGAGGAGGGTTCTGTTTCTGCCTTGTAATAAGCCGTAACCCTACTTGGCCAAAAATATTTAAAACTTACGCTTCAGCTTTATAAAAAAAAAAAATTAAATACACTCTGGCCTTGTGGTCAAGCCCCAGCACTTGCCGGGCTCTTGAAGAAGGCAGGTCTCACGCAGTCTAGGAACTCTGCAGACCTCCTGTCCCTTGCCGGCTCTGGGCCCCGGCCAAGCCGTGCGCTCTGAGGATATAATTAGAATGAGCTGCTCCTGATAAAAACGATTAGTTACACAGGAGACTTCTGCAGAATCATAAAGACCGGGAAGTACAATTCTGTTGGGTGATTTCTAATGCAAAGAGCTTTATGCTTGATTCTAAACCAAACAAAAGAGAATATTTTGGTTTCTGTGACTTTCGCATGTGCTGAAATAAACCCCGCTGTGCTCTTTACCTAAACACCGGGTCTATGTCCCAGTCGGGGATGTGAGCGGCCCCTCGACCCTCCAGGCCTAGGGGGGACCTGTGAGTCTTCAACCTTCAGTCCTAGCCTGGCAGGTTTCTTTAAAAACCAATACTTTGTGAACAATCCTTTAATCATACTCAACACCACTTCGTAATATTATAATACTAGTATGTAATGTAGGAATAATATGTTAATTTATAACAATTATTATTCATAGCAGTGATTATAATAATAATGTAGCACAGTAATTTATATCTTCCAAAATAGTTTTTAAGGCAGCAGACAGTAAAAAAATAAAAAGCACTAAGAATTATAGTTTTACTCACAGTTCCCCAAAATTAGAAACGATCAAGATGTTCTTGGGTAAGAATAGAAGAACAACCTATAATCCCAGCACTCGGAAGGCTGAGACGGGACTACTGCTTTGAGTTCTATGCCAGCCTAGGCTACGTGGTGAGTTCAAGGGCAGCTTGAGCTGCCTAACGAGACCCCCTTATCCCCCACCAAAAAAAGAACAGAAGAAAGAAACCATGGTAAATCCAGGCAATGGAATAGAACTCAGCAATAAAAATCAACCATCATACCACAAAAAGACAAGGAAAAACCACAAACCCATAAATCTGAAAAGCTGATATAATGTGTGATCCAACCATGGGAGATTCTGGAAAAGGCATAACTATGGGGTTGCCAGGGAGCAGGGAACGGGAGGGACAGGAGGTGGCACAGAGGAGTCCCAGGGCAGGGCAGTGGTCAGTCTGTGTTTTATGGCGGTGACCCTGGTCACTACACAGTTGTCCAAACCCATGGAACACACACCAGGAGCGAACCCCAAAGTGTGCCGTGGGCTTGAGGTAATAATACGGCAGAGCACCCGGCTCAAAATCAGACCGCATGCACCGCACTCACACACCACGTTAGGCACGAGACACTAGCCAGAGAGCCACCACGGGAGTCCTCCGCCCCCTGCTCAGTTTTTCTAGAAGCCCAAAATGCCCAGTCAATGGGTGATTTTTAAAATCAGTAAAAGTCAAACCATCAGAGTAAGAGCGAAGGGACAGGTATGTTTCCACTCTGGCCCTGGAGTTAGTGAAGGACACAGCGTCCACTCTGACTTAGGGCCGCGGATCAGAGGAGCAAGGGGTGACACACAGCACTTTGTCTTCCGAAAGAAAACAGACCCGTTTCTGGGGAGACGCGGCCACCACGCTCTCTGGGCGCATTTATTCCTGAGGGACAGGTGGCTTCACCAGGGAGGGGCACGGCTGACCTCTCGCCAGAAGTCCTGTGATGGCCACTTCGCATCAACCCCTGATTTAAAAACCCCGGGAACACCCAGGGCTGCCTTCCGCTGGAACCCAGGCAGACCACACGCGGGGCGCGGGGGTGGAAGCGTCCTCCTTCCGGGTGAATCCTGATCGTGGACTGACTTCACAACACTTTAGAAAGTTTCATTAGTCCGTACTTGCAGGACGTGCTGACGGCATTGGCCACCAGGAGCTGGCCAGGTGCATGGTACATCTTAGCCCGTTTTCTGTCCCCTTGCTCTTCTCTGCCTTTCCCCTCCCTCCATCTCTTGGGCCCTTTCCATTTGCAAAAGATCAACCTCCCGGTTCCCATTATCTTTATTTGCCCTTTAGTTTATTTATACTTTGGGCTTCTCATCTAAGAGAATCCACGTGATGTTGAAGCTTGTTGACGGGGCGTGTCTAGCGTCACCGTCTCCAGGTGCATCCTACAGATGTCATGGCCTCAGCTCAAAGGGGAGCCCAGCCTGGGCGGGACAGATCCAGTGTGCTTACTTTCTGAACCAAGTTCTGCTTGCAAAATGAATGCTTCCCTCGAGCGCTTATTCCCGTTGCTGTAGGACAAGGAGCCCCCCTCGTTTCCCGAGGAGGGGCCTGGCGGTGCCCGAGCCTGGCTCCCGGCACACAGCCAGTTAACGCACTGCCAGGCTTCTGCAAATCAGCCAGGCAAGATGCCTGCCTCTGCCACTAACATCAGATTACCGCGCTGGGTCGGGCCAAATTCTAGGGCATCCATCATTAGGTCCCCGGAAGAGGAGACCACGTGACTGCCCTCAAGCAGGCAGCCTGATTGTGTCCTATTGGAGCCACCTCCCAGCTCCCAGCACACACCTGCTCTTCGGGTTGGGGCTTTTCCTGCGGCCCTGTGGGAAGCCCATGTCACACCATATGCCAGCCCAGGAGCAGAGGGACAGGTGCAGAATTAGCGACTTGCACTCAAAGGTCCAGGAAATTCTGAGCCTCTGCCCGTCTCCACACTCTCTGCCTCTGCGCCTGGAGCAGTACCCAAAGCGTTCTGAAACCCAGGCTTGGAGGCCAGTCTTGGGACACTTCCTGTTGGCCTGACCGCTGAGCCTGCAGTGTGGACAGAGGGGAGGACCCTGAGGCTGTGTCAGCAGATTCCTGGCGGTCGGGACATGGGCCTCTGCACTGTGACCACACTGACCTTCCTGGCGGGGGTGTTGCTTTTGCCTGCTTGAGGAGAGCCCTCGCTGGGAGCCCTTTTGGTTTCATAAAGGCTGGAAACTTTTTTTGTGGGGGACAGGGAAAGCAAGGGATGGTACAGACGACGCTACGTCAGCTCTTCTCAGGGCTGAAACCCTCTGAATGCTAATTCTCCATCTGTGACTTTGCTGCCATATTATTATTGCTATGGTGACGGCTGTTTTAGTGTTGGACTCCAATGCCAGGCCCTGCCAGGCAAACACTGCTGAGCTACCCGCCCAGTCTGGCTTCGCTGCCGTCTTGGATGAAGTCTGCCACCTCAGGTGCTAAAGCCACTTTGTGGCCAGTGGCTCAGAACGAACCACATCCCTGGACTTTCTTTGTCACCCCTCTCACATACACAAGGGACTCGCTCGGAGGTCTCCTGCTCTGTCCAAGCTGCCAGCGTTGACAGGTTATGGGGCACTTTTGCTCAGTCACCCTGCAGGAACAGCTGCGGAGCCTCTGTATGCAGTATGAGTCCCACATGAGAGGGCCAGGATTGCAGTCACCTGCTCTGTCTCAAAACAGACGCCCTCTCCAATAAATGCAAGCATCCCCTGAAAGCGAAACGCATCCCACCTCTTAAAGAATTCCACGGTCAGAAGTGAGAAATATAAACTGTGTTTTTATCTTTTTAAAAAGTGGAAAAAATGTGATCGTGCTTTAGTTCTCTGAGTTCTAAGAGCTTTCAAAATTTTTTTCTTCAGCCAGGTATGGTGGGTCCTACCTGCCATCCCAGCAGGCTGAGGCAGGAGGATCGCTGTGAGTTCGAGACCATTTGGGGCTGCAAAATGAGTTCAAGGCCAGCCTGAACTGCACAGAGAAACCCTGTCTCAAGAAGAAAAGCAAAGCAAAGCAAAACAAAGCGAAACAAAAAGAAAGAAAGAAAAATTTCTTCAGATGAGGAAGGAAGAGTTCCTTGTGCTATGTCATGGAAAAGAGCCTATTTTCTTAAAAGGGAAGATGTGGGGGATGTGCACAGCCAGCTATTTTTAAAAGTATACATGTCCTGACACATAGAAACATTTTTGGAATAGTAGTAAGCTTAAAAAAAAAAGTGGAGTAAAAAATGAAAACACAGTAAAGGCCTCTGATAATTACCAGGAACAGAGAAACCACCGCAGCCCTGGTAAGCACCAAGGGGCCTCACCCTGCACGCCCACCGGAATGTACTATGTTCAGGTGGTTTAAGAATTTTTGAGGACAATGTGGATTTTGCAATGAGATTCACATGCAATTAACTCATGAGTGGTTTCTTTTGTGCTGCCTCCTGCGCCAGCCCGGCCGCCGCCTTCTCTGTTCACCCAGCCGGGCCTTCGTGGTTCCTGGAAGTCCCTGAAGAACCGGAGCTGAAGGTCAGGGCCACGTTTGCCCAATCTGGGCAGGAACAATTGGTTTCAGTCTCGCCTCTCTTGGAATGCGGCTGGGTGGGGAGGGGGAGGGGAGGCGGGGGCGGGAGCCTGGCGGCGGGCTGGACGGCCCAGCACCTCTCAGCATCTCTTCCTGCCGGGTCACTCCTGCCTGGGTCTGTCTGGCGGCCTACAGGCCAGCTGCTCCTCTGTCTTCCACTGGGCTGGCCAGCTACCACGCTGACCCTGTGTGTCTGGGCCTCCCGACCCCCATGGTTGATGGAGACTGATGTGGTCTTAACCACAGTGAACAAACTGCATTATAAAGGAAACTGAGGGGACAGGAACAATCCGGGATGCTTGTCTGGAGTTTTCACTTTGGCAAACATCTTCTTACGTGTGTTCTCTCTTATTCACAAATCATTTGTTCTCTGTGAGTTGCGTTAACACACGTCCACCTAGGAAAGGTTTCTGAAGGAGTGCTGGCAGATTCTGCCCCAGATGCTCCAAGGACACCCAGCTGCAAAGGCTCAGCAAACCACCCACTCATTCTTGGTTTTCTTGGGGCCTCAGACCCGGAAGGAAGCTTTCCCAGGTCACGCAGAGAGGGCAGAATGAGATAACAAAGAGGCCTCTGCCTGCTGACCTGAGCTGTTGCACACACTCTTCTCAGAATGCTACGGTTTGGGTCTTGCGTGTCCCTGGAAGGCCCAGGCGCTGAAGGCTTGGTCCCCACCTGTGGGGCTGCTGAAAGGTGATGGGACCGTTAGGAGGTGGGGTCTAGCAGGCGGAAGTGAGGTCTGGGGTTGGGAACCTTTGAAAGGATACTGAGCCCAAGTCTCTCCTCTTTCTCTCTTACCACTTCCTGGCCTCCATGAGGTGAGCAGCTTTGTTTCACGTCCAAAACCACTGACTGACCGACCAACCGTGGACTGCACCCCCTGAAACCATGGGCCAAAAATAAGCCTCTTTCCTTATCCAGCCGACTCTCAAACATTTGCTCACAGGCATAAGAAGCTGACAACACACAGGGCAAAGCTGGACCCCGTGGAGGGTCTGGGCATTTGGGAAGATGGGAGTTTTCTAGCCATGCTGTGCATCTTTCCTGAGCTAGTCACATTCAAGGCGAGGCTTTTCACCCCTGGAAACACCTGCCTTGACCCTGAGTCCTCCTGCCCTGGAGGGTGGTGGCCTGCTGAGAAGCCCCTGGATGGATGCTGCTGGGGGCTATTTGTGTGGAGGAGCTGGAAGGCAGCCTTCGAGGTTCCACACACGCAGCGTGGCAGACTGAATCAGACCGGCGTCCCACCCCCTTGACGGGACAGCTCAAGTGGCCGCCAAGATGAAGGACCACAAGGAGCCTCAGATTTTTTCACTGAGGGTAAAGAGCACAAGATTCAGTACCCGAGACCCCATGAACTCTTGGGTACCGTTGCAAGGGATGCAGGGACTGACCTGGTGGGACAGGTTAATCTCAGGAGAGGACACAAAGGACTGTGAACCACAGGACCAAGTGCACATTTCTGCCTAAAACATTAGCTTTTGTTTTATTTTTAGGTACCAGGAATTGAACTCAGGACCTTGTACTTGCCAGGCAGGCACATATGCTGCTGAGCTAAATCCCCAGGCCGGCTGTCTAAGACATTAGAACACTGTATAGAAGACACTTGGATCCAGATTCCACCTAGGAAAAGGGAACAACGGGAACACAATCCCAAATTGCCCAGAGTTCCTGACTACACAAGATAAATGGTGTCCTACCAACTTTGGCTGGTTCCCAAACGGCTAATTGTTCCCAAATGGCTAATTGTTCCCAAATGGCTAATGTCTACATCTCAAGACTTACACAATGTCATTATGTCCATTGGGGCGCTCCAAAGAAACAGAATCAGCAAGGATCTATTTGTAAAGAGAGGCATTTTAGGGAGGAATTGGCTTGAGGGTGCTCGTGGGTGCTGGAAAGTCTAAAATCTGCAGAGCTGGCCAGATTTCAGCTACTGCTGAGACTGCCTGTGGAAGGGTTTGTTTTGTTTTGAATTGTGATTGTAACAAACACAGAAGTGTATTTCTTCCAGCTCTGGAGACTGGAAAGTCCAAGGTCAAAGCAGAGAAAGCATCTCCTTGGGTTGGTGAGCATTGCTCGGCGCTCACAGGCTGCGGGTTCCTGCCATGCCCTCGCCTGGTAGAAGGCGCAGGACTCCCGGGGCCCCATCCTCTGTCTCCACCCTCCCAGCCCTAACACCAGCCCGTCTTGGGAGAGGATTTCAACACACAGCTTCAAGGGTACAAAAACATTCAGACCACAGGCGTGGGTGAAGTAGACATAACAGAAAATGTATAATTCTTAGCATTTTTTAAGCGTGTTGTTCGGGGGCACTGAGTCCAATCACTGTTGTGTAACCATCACCTCCCTGGTCCTAAGAACCTTCTCGTCTTCCCCACCTGGCACTCAGGACCCCCTCAACCTGGACTCCTCCTTTCCCCTTCGACCCCAGCCACCAGCCGGAAGCAGAATTTCTTCTACGGAGACCTTGGCGCTTTCTCTTCGGGCTCTGACTCACTGGAGAATCCCCACTCGCATTACTGGGAGTCACCTCTTTTCTTTAAGCTTACTCGGGGTGGGTGCCTGGACCCACGTCTACCACCTGTGCCCATACACCACAGCCACACTGATTATATAACCGAGGGAGAGGGGGCAGGACCTGTCCTACTGTTGCAGAAAACCAGCCATCATGGTGACATTTTTGGGCATATTTGTTCAGTACATCCAAGTTTCTGATTCTGTTAAAATCCACTTTTGACACACATGTGCCTGCATAACCATAGGCGTTAGGATTCAAAAATATGGTGAGTGTTTGAATTAAGAGATACGCTGTCATTAACCCTCCCCGGAACCCCAGGCGCCCCAGTCTTCAGGAGCCCCCCCCCAGCTTCGCCTCCCCCTGACCTTCCTCCTGCCTGTCTCTTCCTGGCCTGTCCTCCCTGACTGTGTCAGGCTCTCGGCCAGCCTGGCCCTTTCCGACACGCTGACCGCTCTCCCATCTGATCCTGTACTGCAGTCTCTGCTTCTTGGGCTGCAGGCCCCGAAGGGCTCGCTCCTGGAAAGGATACTGTCCCCCTTCAGCAGCTGAGAGAGAAAGAGAAATGCAGGTGCCCTGCACAGGCCCACTGGCAAGCCGCTGCTGACCCCACTTCTGGGATGTGGTCATGGGGAGCCCCCGCCCTGGCCCGGAACCCCTCGTGTCTCTCCCTGCCGCTCACACTCCTGACTCACCAGTGCCGGAGCCTGCTCGCTGCCACCTTCCAGCCTGGGACCCTCCCCGGTCCTCCCTTGTCTGTGCCCAAGTCCAGGTTCTCACTGTCCCCTGCCCCCATGACATCATGGCAGCCGCCTGGCAGGTCTCTCTGCCTCCGGTTTTGGTGACAGCATCTCCTGTAGTGTGTTTCTCTGACCTCAGGTCTTTGGTGTCTCCACTGCATGGGGAACAAGCCCAAGTCTTGGGCAACACCTCCCTGGTCATGGAAACCTCTGCGTACCTTCCCTTCTGCAGCTCCTTTCCTGCCTGGGGCCTGGGGCTTGGTGAACTATGGCCCTTAGGGCTTGAACTTTTTTTTTTTTTAAATCACAAAACATGAAGTTTACTCCCACTAATGAAATAGTAACATTTCTAGATTGGGGGAAAGATGTCAGCACATACACAAGCTATGGCTTGAATGTTAAACTTTTTTTTTTTTTTTTTTTGAGGCAGGGTCTCTCTAGGCAGTTCAGACTGGCTTTGAGCTCACTCTGCAGCCCAGGTTGGCTTCCAATTCGTAGCAATCCTCCTGCCTCAGCCTCCTGAGTGCTGGAATTACAGGCGTGTACTACCACACCTGGAGAGTTCAAAATTTTAATGTGCGTAATTCAGTGTCTCTTAGTTGATTCGCAAAGTTGTGCAACCAACATCATTGTCTAACCCAGAGCATTTTCAAGCAGAACAATAACTGTCACCTCTCTTTGCTCCCCAGTCCACCAGCCCAGGAAGCCACCAATCTACTATATGTCTATGACCTCACAAGTCCTAGACATTTTGTACTAATTCTGTCTTACAACTTGTCGTCTTTTGTGTCTGGTTTCTTAAACTCAGCCTGATACCTTCAAGGTTTATGTGCGTTGTAGCATGTAGCAGACTGTCTTCCTTTTTGGGACCAAATAAATATTGCATTTGAAGGTGATATCCAGTTTTATTTATCCACCCCGAGCTGACGAACATTAGCGTATTATAAATAACGTTGTTAGGAACATTCACGTACACATTTTTGTGTGGACATGTTTTCAGTTCTCATGGGTATAAATACATGTAGGTGTAGAACTCCTGGCTCAGATGATAACTGTCTAGCTTCTTCCAGAATGTTTTCCACAAACTCGGCACTATTTCACAGCTCCACAAACAATGGGTGAGGGCTCCCACTTGTCCACATCCTCCCCGGCACTTGTTGTTATCTCTCTTCTACCAGTCATCCTGGTGGGTGTAGTTTAGCTGGTTTTTGTTTTCCTGTGGCCTCCAAGCTTTGACATTTTTAAAGGGATGCAAACCCCCACTCCCAGGCACATACACACAAAATATAGGGCAGAATTTATATGTGGCCTTCCGTATTACCATCTGGCCCTTTAAATCCGACCATTTAATCCAAGTAAAAACCAGGATTGAACTGTACTTCTCTCTCCAGCACAGGTGGCTGGCTTTTCCTTTCTGCTTGGTGTCTGCTCTGCTTAAGGGTCGCAGTAGACTTTGCCCCCTTGGGGGAAGCTTTGTTGGTTCCCTCCCCATTCCCTTCATGTGTTTAGGCCTAGTCTACTCGGGACCCCCAGGGACAGGGATGGGTCATGGCTTTCTTCTTTCTGTGCCAAGTCAAGGGCTCAGAATATCATCGGAGAGTCACAGCTCATGTCACAAGCCAGCCTGAGCCACCGAGGCAGCTCTGTATCCTGGAGTGTTTATCGAGTACCCCAGCGTGCCCAGTGCGGCAGCGGGCACCGGGGGACACAGCTGCAGACGCAGAAGCCTCTGTGCTGAGCATGGCCATCACCGCAAGACGGGCCGCTCACCCCGCTGGCTGCCCCAGCCGCTACCCTTCCTCAGCCTGGTGAGCTCTCTAATGGTGGCTTTTGAGTGGCGCTGGCCCTCTTCATTCAGAAACCTTCCCTAGCCCCTTCCTGACCTCTAGGTCTGTCTGAGATGCCGATGGCCCCTGCCTCCACCTGACCAGTGAGGCGCACCTGGGAGGTGGACGTGTCCACAGGTGGGGCCGCCAGGGCAGGAGCACCTGATGCCGCCTCCTCCTTCATGCCTCGGCCGCCACTACGGGGAGTGTGCGGCTGACAGCACCTTCAAGGACTCCACCAGCTGGAACCTTCCTGATCACGGTGGACACATCACTGCGTGGGAGCCGTGACCTGCTTCTGCGGTCGCGTGGGAGTTCACTGGAGGGGCGTATCTGGGGCAGCGGCTGGGAGAGAGGGGGTGACCCAGGTCAGACAGGATGAGCGGGGTTGGGGGGGCAGAGGGCCGGGAAACCCTGCGAGGTGTCGGCGGAGAGCCTGCTTGCAAAGACCATAGCCCTCTCTGGTTTTCTGTCCAGGGCAAAACTGTTTCAGGACAGAAAGGCTCCGAATCCACCTGCTCCGGAAGTCCTCCCACCCCCTGCCCTCTATTTCCGGTCCTAGGTAGACGCACAGGGACCGCTCAGTCCGCCTCTTCCTTTTTTTTCCACTTGGCCTCTGGCCTGGCAGTGAAATCACTCTGCTGTCCTTGGTTCTCAGGATCCAGCAGATCTGGTGCGGAGGAGAAAAGAGGGCCGGCAGCTGCTGCGCATCCCTAGGGTCAGGGCCTCCGGAAGTGACTTAGGTTCTCATCCAGGAGCCACCTCTGGAGATGTGGCCACAGTGTCACTCTCTGTTTTGTGCATGAAAATCAAATAAGGGCTCCCAGACTAGAATTCTCCTCCGCAAAGGTTTGAAAACCGCTCAGGTCTGTGCGGGGCAAGTCGCACTGTTTTCTGTAACTTTCCTTGGCCTGGCCACTGAGAAATAATGACATGGATGATCTTAGCCCCTGTCTGGGGCGGTCGACCGGAAGTGTTTGTGCAGCAGCTGCATTTGAGGAAAACACCGAAATTAGCACTGTCGGCTGCTCTTCCAGGAAAACCATCACTGGGACTAAAGGAACCCTGGGGACCGGAAAGGCGCCTCCAGCCAGGCCTGCAGCTGCGCCGCTGCCCCAGATGCTGCGCAGGGGGAGGTGGAACAAAGGCCGCACTCAGCGCAGGTGACTAAGCAGCTTCCGCTCCTGGCCCAGGAGCCCAGGTGCTGTTTTCCCTGCAGGGAGTCTGCGCCTGGGTTTATGGGCTGCAAACAGCTCTCCAGGTGATAAGAGCGTACTGGGCACCGGCTCTGTGCTGATTGGAGAAGTGTTTCATCAGCCTCCGTGTGAAACAGGGTGACTCAGCCGGGGAACACGTTCTCTGGGAGAACATTTATGTGTTCACATGCACACACGCATGCACACACACATGTCCCCCAACCTTACACCTGTGGTCAGGCTTCTAAGGAAGGGGGCCTCATCACTCCGCCACCAGTGTCAACCACAAAGTGAGATCTGATGGAAGATGAGAAAGGGCAGCTGTCCTCAAGCACGGGACCAGCGTGCTGTCGGTCACGGCCGGCCGCGTGGGGCACTGGTCTCCGTGACTGACAGTCCCGGGGGCGGGGCGCCTGCCTCCCTGAGTGCCCTGGGCTGGGCCACCTCCGCCAACCGAACCCACGGCCTCCTCTGCTGCCCAGCCACCTGTTCCCTGGAGCAGGGCCCTCCCAGGACACCCTGCCTGGCGCTCGTCACTGCCTCCGAGCCGCCGCAGGACTTGCAGACGTGTGAGGGCTGCGCCCCGTGGTGGTGCTGGCCTTCCGGACGTTCAGGAGATGTTTTCCAGCCCCGCGTCTTCTGTGGCACCGCTGCCAGGTCCCTCCGGGGGCCCGTTCTTCTCCGCCTGGGGTGACAAGGGGGTTCTGCAAGAGATACGATTTTCCACTGAAAATTCAGAAATGAAGCCTGTGTTATTTTTTTAAAAGTTTTTGAGGTCTGGTCTCCACTGGAATGAACAAAATGCAAAGTGCCTAAAAGGATGGAGAGAAAGCACCCTTCGGGGGTTTGAGTTCGAGATCATGGGTTTTATGGAGAGAAATGAGCCCCAGAGGTAGCCTGGTGACTTCTTCCCCTCCCGCCCCTGGGTGGGCTGGTGCTGCCTTCAGCAGTCCCTGTGGACTTTCCCCAGCCCCAGAATGTTCCCGCTGTCTGACTGTCACTGTCACATTGGCTCTGATGTCCACCGTTGCCCCTCAGAAGTCAGGGACTAAGCCAGGCATGGTGGCACCTCCCTGGAATGCCAGCACTCAGGAGGCTGAGGCAGGACGATCGTTTGCAAGTTCGAGGTCACCTGGGCTACAAAATGAGCTCAAGGAAGCCAGCTTGACCCACAGAGCAAGACCCTGTCTCAAAAGACGAAAAAAAAAAAAAAAAAGAAAAGAGAAATTTGGGACTAAAACCTACAATAAAAACCGGGTGATTAGTGCTGGAAACAGCACAAGATCAAATGGGCGGAGAAAGAAAGAGGCAGAAAGGACAGAATAGTGGAAGAGAGAGGGAGGGCGGGATTGTCTGGCCCATGGCCCAAGCATCGCACCCTCAAACTGGTTCAGGCCAGTGAGACGGTATGTTCAGAGCGTGCTGGTCACGTGACAGCAGAGGGCACACAAACGGTGGCCCGTCTCAGCGCCACACAGCAGCGCTCCTGGTCTCCCCGGGACGCACGACCCTGGTGGTTTAACTGGAAGCATGAACAGGTCAAAGGTGAGCCAGGGATACAGCTCAGCGGAATAAGCACCTGCCTGGCAAGTGCAAGGTCTTGAGTTCAATCCCTGATACCAGAAAAAAAGACAGAAGCGGACAAAGACATAAAAGATGACAGAGGCCAGAGTCGCATCCTGTTCAGACTCAGCCTCATCATAATCCCTGGAAAGGGAGGCCGCCCCGCCCATGAGCAGCCACAGCTGTGTGAGCCCTCGGCGGGTGCTGGTGGCATCTGGCCTCCAGTTAGTGGGCGCCCTGCAGCCACCGTGAGCCTCTGCTGGAGGCCACCATGGCATTTTCCCCTGGGAGGGGTAAACGGAAGAATACACGACTCGCAGGACATGTTGGGAGCCGGCTCCGTGTGCCTCTGAACTCGTTCTCTGGCAGGGACTGGGTGCTTCCTGAGAGGGGACCCTGAGGCAGCCAGTGTTGAGCCCTGCGAGTGTGCGTCAGCTCCCCAGGAGGTGCTGAGCTGCAGATCTTCTGAACAAAGCAAAGCAAAAGGGTTGGTGGTGTGGTGTTGCAAGCCTGTAATCCTAGAACTCTGGGAGGCTGATGCAGGAGGGTTGTTCACGCTGTGCAGTGTAGTAACTTAGCTAGATCTGTCTGAAAATAAAAGTATAAAAAGTTAGGGATGCAATTCAGTGTGAAGGACCTGGGTTCAAGCCCAGTACTAGGAAAATAAAAAAGCTGGTGGACAGGGAGGGTAAGGGAGGAGCAGAGGAGGCCTGGGTCAGCCGCAGATTATGAGAGGTTCCATGGGGTCACTGGACAGGGGTCTCTGGGAGAAATTGAGAGGACCTCCACTGCGTGCCAGCCATCCTGGGCTTGCTGTAGAGCAGAGAGAGGCTGCCGCAGCCTGGGAACTGAGTCCGTGGGAAGTGGTCACGCTCCCTTCATTTCCACGGGCTCCACACCCACGGATTCAACCAGCCACAGGCAGGAAATACTCAGAAAGTAACTGCACCCTAGTCCTGAGCATGGTAGATGTTTTTCTCACCCTTACTCCCTCAGTGACACAGCGCAGTGACTATTCACACTACGCCTGCGTTGCGTGAGGGACCGTGAGTCCCTGAGCGATGATTTACTTTTTTGTCTTTTTGAGACAGAGTCTCACTATGCATTTCAGGCTGGCCTTGAGCTCACTTTGCAGCCCAGGCTGGTCTGCAACTTGCAAGAGATTCTCTTGCCTCAGCCTCCTGAGTGCTGGGATTATAGGCGTGCACCACCATGCCTGGCTCCCAAGAGATGATTTAGGCACCGTAGAGATGTCGAGTCCTTTTCTGGAAGGCACTTGAACACCTGTGAGTCTGGGTACCTGCAGAGGGCCCTCAAAACACGTCCTGTGGACACCGAGGGACCACCCTCGTGACTTCAGAGACTCCCTCAGTGGTCAGCTAAAGAAGGCTAAGAATTTACCTCAAGGCAAGGAATTGGGATGGGAGTGGGAGATGCGGAAATCAGAGTGAGAGGACCCCGGCAGGACGAGAACAGGAATCCAAAGCACAGGGTTCCCTGTGTTCCAGCAATGTGTGTGACCCTGCACTGAGGCTGCACCACCACCAGCCCCATGCCCCAGCCTCACGCAACTCGTGGCCAGGTTTTCGGGATTCTTCCGTGCCATGGAGAAAGTCGGTAGATATTTCTTTTTATGGTGGAGGACTGTTATATTGTACAAACATACTACATTTGGATTCACTGAGTTATTTGTGGGTAGGTTGTTTCTAGCTTGGGCGTTTGAAGAATAATGCTGAACAAATTTTCTCTTTAGTGGACTGTTAGGAATTAAAAACTGGTGAATTTAATGCCAACTGAGTTAAATCAGCATGGCGCTGAGTGTAGATGGTCCACCTAAGGAAAGTTGCCAGCATAAATAGAGACGTGGAGAAGGAGAGCGAGGTGTTGTGGGCTCTCCTAAGTGTTGCTGTCTGAGCTGTTGGTTCTCCTGCAGGAGCTCGTCATGACCAGCTTCCCCAGTGGGAGTTCGACCATTGTCATCGGAGGAGCTCGGGACCTTGTTGGTGAGGGTGGCTGTGGTTCACCTTGGGGGAGCTCTGCTCCTTACATCGAGCATCACTTCCTGACTCCAGAGGGGAAGACGTGTGCTGCTTAATCTCCAGGAGAAACTCGTCACGTTGGCTTTCTGCCACGTGCTCAACTGTTCCTATCGTCAGAGGAGCTCGGGACCTCTGTGTCGCTGAGGATGGCTGTGGTGCTTTTCAGGGCAGCCCTGGTTCTTATTTTGAGTGTGACTTCTCGGCTTCAGCATAAAACCCTCAGCCTATCAGCACAGCTCCTTCACCCACTGGCATAGACTTTCTAGCTTCCACCGCTGACCTTTGGACCTTCCCAGCACAGATCCGTAAAAGAGACTGGAGTGAGTCCTTGCGGGCTCTAGATCTCCAGCTGGACTCGTGGGAGGCATTGTCATGGGCTACAGGTCTTCAGCTGGACTCATGCAGGACATAGCTGTGGGATCCAGACCCTTGGCTGAATATTCTGTGTCTTTAGTGGGAACCCTGTGGACAGGTTTCCTGCACTTTTGTGTTTAACTCTGGGTGACCATCATAAAATATTATAAATTCTGTGTCCTGGTTCTAATTGTTCTCCTCACAACCCCTGACTACAACATGGACATCATGCAGAAACAATTTTGTCTCACATGTATGTTTGCTTATTCTTCCAGCTCATTTTTTAGTTTTGTTTCTGTTTCTGGCTCTGTGAGAACAGCTTCACGTGGCACCCAGGCTGCTGGGACATCGTCCCACCATGCAGCAAGCAGAGACAGCTCAGATGAGCTAATCTAAGGTGACCACACGCAGGTTAAGCCGGCTTGTGTAGGTGACTATTCCACTATTTTACATAATACATTTTTATATTCTTTAGCATTTTGTATATAAAGATCCTATTACCCACTTGTTTCCTCCTCTCCAGTTTTTACGCTCGGCAGTTCTTCTCCTTGTGATACTGTCTGCAGTGCCCGTTCATGAGGGCAGGAAGCTGTGGTGGCAACGGCCTTGTCTGACTCCTCATCTTACGGGGCCCACTCTGAATACTTTCGCACTGTTTATTTTCTCTAGAATTTTCTTTCACTCCTCTAGGTTAGTTTTTTCATTGAAACAAATAGGATTTTCTCCAAGCCTTTGCTGCATTTGCTGAGATCAACAAAGGCTCCTCACACGCCCTGAGGCCGTGGTCCACAACGGAGAGCTGGCCGAACTTTAATTCAGGGCAGCAACCCCCAGGTGGCCGAGTCAGCAGCCCAGGGCCTCTGACACTGCGCCCACTGGGGAGCTGGCTGCAGGCTCCTCCCGAAGACTCCCTCGGGCTCCCTGGAAGCCGAGCCGGGCGGGGGCTCCCTGTCACAGTGTTATTACAGCCGCGTGTGCAAAAGATACCTCGGGCAGAATCGGAGGCTGAGGGTCTCAAACACAAGCCTTCCTGTCCTCAGGGTGGGGCCACCTGCCAAGCCCAGACTAGCACTGGCTGAAGGAGGGAACGACCTGCTCCACCACTGGAGCAGGCTCACGTTTACACTCAAGGAGGATGTCCATTTCAACTCTGCTGCCCAGCAACCGTTGCTTGGATTGTCTAGGGGCTCGGTGTTTTTCTGACTGAAGCCGCTTCCTCTCGTGGCCTTGTTCTCGGGACAGCCACGCCCCACCCATGTCACAGCCCTGCACGTGTAGTCAATTTCCAGCTTCAGCGGCTCCCAGCTCCAGACACGCCTCTCAGCTCCACTGTCCGGAGTACCGGTGGC
>PVJX010034222.1:0-19101 GCA_004027295.1 Dolichotis patagonum
TTTCTGAGTCATGGGTACTTCTTGATTGCATTGTAATGGTGACAACATGACATTACATACCAAGACAGAAAGGAAAATATGAATAACGAACAAAATATCAAGAGGTTAAGGAGGCACAGTACACCCAATTCACAAGTGAGACTGAGCAAGTTAAAGGCCTTTTTGGAGCAAAGTGTTCACTCATACACCAGACTCCGGCCAAGGTAATCACTCTTTCTACACAAGCACTTTCTTCCCCTGAACCTGCTTTACTCATCCTGACTTGACTTGACTTTGGATAAGTTCCAGTGTAAATATTCCCACAAAAAGTTAAGCAAAGGGAAGCATCTCCGTCTTTTCATGGTGCGGTGGTTGACCTGATCTTGTCTCTGGTTTTGCCCATCAACACATACATAGCACTCTTCCCTTTGCAGCACCACAAGCGCACTGTTCAGGAGTGGCTGAAAGGAGACCACATGGTTACTTCCCTACTACCTTCTCATTTCCTTGCCAAAACTCATTTTTGCTTTATTGAAAGTCCCAAATGTCCTTAATTCACATGTGGATGACATCACACTTAAGGTTGGTACGGCTGCTGGGACGTTAAATAAATTACATTTTATAAGGTGCTTAACGTGCTAATAGTGGGAAGGCTAAATTTGAGCTCTGTGCCATCAAAGTCAATCTGTGCAATGACAAGCAAAAACACCAAAACGACACCCAAGATTTGGAGGCTGATTTATTTAATATCAGAAGGGTACTGACAAGGAACCAATCCTTATAAAAATGTCAGACCTCGAAGGCCTAGGCAGGGGGTTACAAAAGTAGAGTACTTGGCTGTCTTTGGTTCTTACAATATGCATTATAGTGACCAGTTGTTTCTAGGAGACAGAAACAAAAAGAACTGCAACAAGAACTGCCACCTGGGTAACTGAAGAATATTGGCTGGGACAGGAGGCATTTTCTGATACATTTGGATCTCAGAAATAAATCCAAAACCTTAAAGAAAAATCTCTCATTAATTTTTCCAGCATAGTTTATTATGGTTCTTCAGACAAAATGTAAGGCTATAAAAGTAAATTCACTGTGTACAAGATCACACATACTTTATTTCCTATGAGATAGTAGAAATTCAAAAGATTTCATTAATTAATTTAGGGAAGTGAAATAGGGATCTTCCACATCTAATCAGAATGTACAGTTTCATTATTGCATATTTTAGTCTGTTTTGACTGCTATTCCACATTATCTTATACTGAATGGTTGTAGACTAGAAGTTTGCTACTAACAGTCCTGAGAACTAGGAAGTTCAAAATCAAGCCATTCATAGATGAGCTGCATCATCAAGGACACAACTCGGTATCCCGCTGTGTCATTATGTGGAGAATGACATATTGGGGCCCTTCGCTGGACCTTTTCTATGAGGCATTTACTTAATTCATGAGCTCTCCATTCTCATAAACTGATTACTTTCCGAAGTCCCTGCCTAGTAACCCTACCAGCTTTTAAAATGAGAATTTGGGGTGAGTAGGAGTGGAGGCACAAGCATTCAGACGATAGCGCTGCACATACTATATGAATGGTAAGTAACCACAATAATTGGGGCCAGACAACTTCAATGTAACGTCACTAGTGATTTTTTTATGGATGCTGACATATCCTGTGATGAGAACATTTCACCTCGGTGGTGTTTTTCTTGAAACCTAAAGCTCCTGTCTAATCATGAGAACACAGGAGGGTTGACCAGTACTCCTCAGGGTAAAGAAACTAAATAAAAACAGAAACAATCACAGACTAAGGGACAATAACTGAAATGAAGTACGGTATGCTGAATTGAATTCTGAATAAACAAGAGAGAACATTAATAGAAACATTGGCAAAATGCAAAGAAAATCTGTAATGTAGTTTAAAAAAAATCTTAACATGGCCTTTTGTTGAAACTTCCCCAAGACAATAAAAAAAGGTAACATAAGTGTACATGTAAACCTTTTTAAGAGAAAGGCAGTGTTCTTGGCAATCTACTTTGGTGATGAGTTTTAATTATCATCAGACACTTAGATATGGTATCCATTATTCATTCATTCATCCATTCAGCAATTAATTTATTCATTCACTTAGCAAAATAAACACTGAGTACCATTGTCTGGGTGCCAGGGATGCAGCCAATAAATAAGACAAACCAGGAGCCTACGATCATCCATAACCCATCTCCTTTTAGAAGCTGATTTCTCTTTTATTATCAGTACAAACACAATGCTGTTTGTTATGTTTGGGCTGTCATATAAAACACCTCAGACTGAGTGGCTTAACCAACACAAATTTATTTTCTTAGCACTCCGGAGGCTGAGAAGTCAAACAATCAAGGTTCCAGCCAGTTCATTTTCTGATCAGGATTCTCTTCCTGGATTGCAGGTCTTTTCATTTTGTTTTCACCTGGATTTTGCTCAGCACACATACAGAGAGTAAGTTTCTTGTGACTCTCCATAGACAACATTACTATCCCACCTTATGAATTTATTTAATTGTGTCATTATTCCAAATACAGACACACTGGGTGATAAGTCTTCAACATCTGAGCTAGGAGAAGACACGCACCTTTAACCCATAGCGAAACAGTGATGAATTACTGAACAATACAAACCTCAGGCTGAGTAAGTCAGGGATGGATAGCTTAGGAAGAAGCAGGCAGGAAATTTTATATACCATCCTCTTGATGGGTCTCTTATCCACCTGGAGTGTATTAAGTCTCTATTATAGCAAAATATAGCTTTCACACAATCTGTAGGAACTTGTGCTTCTACTGTAGCATAGAACTGCATAAAAAATAAAAGGATACAAGTCATCTAAACACTTTGATAAAAAAATATTAAATTGAAATATTCTTCTAATCTGAGGTTTGTTTCAGTTGCCTCACTTTATACAACACATGTATTCCATTTCTCAAAATTCAATTCTATCTCTAATGCCACTCCCATTCACTAAGAGGAGAAGGAAAAGATCTACATCAGAGTATGGCAAATACACCATAGATGTGGCTATAAATTACCCGGATCTATATAAAAATTAAAAGCAAAATAGGCATCAGTCTGATAAACTAGAAATGGTAAGTTTCCCTCTGACTGTAGAAGTCTTCCATGCTGAAACTGAGAGTACAGCAGGAAGTTCTATTATAAGCATGTGAAAAAGTGTTCAAGATGGTTGAATGCAGTAGTGCCTTGAGTTCACAGTGCATTTGCTGTACAGTGTCATTGTATTTCCAGGTAAATAACAATTTTAAAGTGAATTACAGCTGTAATCATAATCATCTTAACTAAATTTTTTTTTTTACATAAGAGCACTGTTTATTTAAAGTAGATTTGCCATTCGCCTTGCTCTACAATGCTCTTCTTATCTCTGTTAAAGAGGCAGGCACGGTTCCCAGACAGAAAGCTGTAGCAGATTTTTTTTCCCAGTGGCATCTGGCATTTTGGCAGAAAACTCATTGGGATAATCTTAAATACAGCTAGCATTCTTCTCTTTTTTTTTTCCTTCAAACACTGAGAGAGACTGGATTTATGTTATTTTCAGAACTAGATAGAGAAAGGCTTAAGAAACATTTTTTAAAAATATATCCTCCAACTTGTGAAAGAAACTCATTTTGAGGGAATAGCTAAGAAGGGCACATTTTTTAAAAAAAGTCTAATTTTCTCAGGAAGACAGGCATGCAAATACAATTCTACTTTCTCATTCTCTCTCTGTTCCCCTTCCCCACCACCAAATGCTAAAACAAAATCAGTATCAATTTATTTCTACTTTTATAAAGTAGAGTGAAGAATTCCGGTTTTCTGAAATAATCCCAAGTCTCATGATTACGTTCACAGCTTCAGAACACTCATAGCCCAGGTATCTGAAGGGTTAGTATATGTAGTGCAGTATACAAACCTGAATTTAGAAGCAAACATAGACAGACAATCTCTAACTTAACCGAAAAAACATATTAAAGCCAGATTTTGCTAGACCTTTCAATACTTTGGTCTTTAAAATTGTAAGCACAGAAGGTCTTTATATATACAGTGTAATCACATGATCCCCATAATGTTTCCAGGAGATTTATCTGGTTGCAGCGTGGGGAGAGACACAGAGGAAATAGATATGAAGCAACAGACAATGCAAAGATCAGAGCGATACTGAGGTTGAGTGGAATGGAAGATGGGAGAGCCAGCAAGATTTTTTCTGTGTGCTTTGTAGTTTAAATACTTTTTAAAGGAAACAAGAGCTACTACTTGTTGGCGTCCCATGGGATGCTCACATCGGTCCATGGACTCCACACACAGAAGGCATAATCAGCATGGCCTCCATCTCGCCTTCCTACAGGGATATACTGTAGCCTTAAGAACTTGGCTAGCACCTCTAAACACTTTTGTTCTAGCACCTCTAAACGCTTTTCTTTTGCTTTTCTGTTATATATTTTTAAAAATAATAGTTCTCCTAATCCACTTTATTCTTATAGGTTTGACTTAATTTTTATTTTCCTTCTGTTGCCTTTTGAGTTCTGACTTCTTGTTCCATATCCTTAATCCTGAAGAATGATCTGCTTTTAGCTTTTCATCTCATAAGCTTTAGCCTTTTAGCCTAAACCATTATAGCTTTTACTCATGTTTTAACCTTTTATCTCATAGGCTTATAACATTTTATCTTTTATTTTTAAATCTCATCTGTTTTATATTTTTAAACTCTTAACCTTTTACCTTTGTGGAGAGTTTAAATCTCTTATTTGAGCTTCCACTTCATTTCCTTTTAGCTTACCTTATTCCCTCTATTAAGATTTAGTTTCACTTAACCAGTTATTTTTTTAATTTCCCCTATTTTGGTTCTTTTATACTATTTCCTGATGTTAGCTTAGCTTTATGATGAATTTCAAGAGGTGACAGCAGGTAAAGGCCAAAACCACCATAATCAGGGAGAATGAACACCTTTCTTTCCAAACCAGCCATATCTCCAAAGGTACCCACAGTGTATCCTAGAGCCTCTGCCAGTAAGACAGAATTTTAAAAGTAAAAATACATAAATAAATAAATAAATAAATAAATAAACAAACAGCTTAATTAACAAAATGTGTATTTTTGTCAAATTACCCCTTTGTGTATCTCCTGGAGATTTGCCTTAATGAGGAGGCAAGTGACAATGAAACTTTTCAAAGGAAACAGTAAAATAGATGACCTTGGGTCAGGCTGCTCGCAACATTGATGAACTCACCTGTTCTGGTACATTTGTTTCATTTTAGTCATCTTTCTTAACAGAGTCAGAGGCTATGTTCTTAGAGTTGCTATTTCCTTTGTTACAAAAGATAATGATTTGTTGGCCAAAGGAAATTTATCACAAATAAGATCTCTAAAAAACATGACTCTGATGGGTTCTGCTTTACTGGAGGCTGCCTTTTGTGTTGTGACCCACCCTGGAAAAAGAAGTATTTAGCCTTCATATAATGGGAGTAAGTTTCTCTCAGGAAGAAAAGGAACACATCTGAAATAGGACCTTTTAATCTTTTTCCTGAGCCTTCTCAAGGAAGAAGGATTTAGTCTTTAAAGGATTGATAAATCACACTAGATGTATACATGCCATATGCACTATCATGCCACTGACATCTTCTGTTGGGCCTCATTCATGATTCTGGTAAGAGGCAAACTTTGGAGAACCAATCCTGTCCCACTGTGCTACAACTCTATTATCTATAACTCCTTTCCCAAGGAATAACGTGTTCATCAACCCTTTTTACTGTAGAACAGGACGAGAGTCACCTCTTCTCACAATTCCATTTGAAAATATTTCTTGCTAAGCACAAGTTGCAACCTACTGCAGTGACATGATTAAAACAGGAGAAAAAGAAAAGCAGGAGGAGAAGCTAGCCAACTCAATTGCCTAAATGTACTCTACTTAGAACAAACCTTTAAAGTACAACCTAGAGCCAGGGATTTAGCTCAGTGGCTTAAGTGCCTGCCTGGCAAGTGCAAGGTCGTGAGTTCGATCCCCGGCACCAAAAAAAGAAAATAGAATTGCTTCATTTAAAGTACAACCTAGTAAGTATGACCTAAAAACCCCTAGAACTTACTCATGGCTTTTTGGATACTACATACAGATACCACAATGTGACATAGCCTGTCTTAGTCACTGGTAACATACGAACAAAACAATCTCTCTACTGCATTAAGGCTCACATTTTAAGGGAGAAGGTAAGGATAAACAATGGACAGTATTAGAGACATGTCAGCTGATGAACAGAAAAATGAATCATAGAAAGGAAATATAAAAGGGTAAGAATCTAAAGTGCAATTTCTATAATATGGATACCTAAGACACATAATGCCATTTCAGTGAGGGAGGTCCTTCATGGGTACATGTTCTAGAATGTTCAAGAGAACCAGAGGTTTGAAGTTGCATTTCCTAGATGGGAGGTCAGTTTTCAAGTGGCCAAGTATTTGAAACTACGACATTCTATTGTTCATGTGTAAAGAAAATTGACTCAATCATTTGATGCTATTTCATTTGCCTATCTGACTACTGAGTGTTTGTCTTCATCTGTTCTTCATCCTACTTCTCACTGAAGTATATAAAATGGAAGGGGGAAAGATTCAACAACAAAATATTAGGAGCTAAAGAATAAAGAAAGAAAATGATGAAGAGGAAATACTTAAGATAATTTCTTAGATTTGAATAGATGAGCATCCAGATTAAAAGGGCTCACTGAATGCCCTCCATTAAAATAGAAAAAAAAAAACCTACACCAAGACATATTACGAAGAAATTTTAAAGCACTGGGGACAAGAAAAAGATATACGTTTAAGAGAAGGAAACAAAAATAAATGAATTTCCTACATGCATCTGAAACTCAAAAGGCATTAAAAAGAAAATAGACCAGTACCTTCAGATTTTCACCTCAATCAAAATCAGTTTAAGTTAGGGAGAAAGATCTGCAGTTGGGCGCCTCAGCAGTCAGGCAGAAGAAGGTGTGACAAAGTTCTGCATCTCACTTCAGTCAGGTTCTGGTTTCACTACTCACAACTTTAACTATGTAGGCAAGCAATTAAAACCCTCTAGACTTTTCTGATTTTTCTGTAAAATGAAAAGGATCACATTTGCTCCTAAGAGTCTTTGAGGATTGAATAAGGCAGTGAGGATAAAAGCAAGAAGGCCAGATGTGCAGTATCTACTCTGCAGTGAGAGCAAGCAGCCCCACCCTGGGTGTGAGGCAACCGCCAAACACAGGAGTGCAACCAGCCACCAACTCTAAGTTGGCTCTACCTTTTGCTCCCCTCTGACCAAGGGCAACACAGGCAAGAACTAACCAACCAACTAGATTCTTGCTGAGGACAATGCTCAAGGAGAAAAGGGAGAAACCAGACCCTATGATTATTGGCCATAAGTTCAACAGTCCACTTAAACTCCATAGCCTATGTTCACCAGAGACCAGAGGGCTGATTCTATTTCCCATCTTCCAACAGGGCCAAGGACACACCTTGGCTTAAATGGTAAACACAGTCTGAGGTGAACAGACAGAGTGGCTTCTGGTGCAATGAGGGTATCTCAGTAACCTACAGGCCATAAAATAAGAATCATGACCAGCTGGGTTCCAGAACTGCAGATCTTGGAAAGAAATGACTCATTCAAAAATTCAGTAATGTTTTCTTTGACTCGATCTTTTTTTTTTTGCCTATTTTTCATAATTTGTATCTTCCTTTCATTAGATTTTTGGAAGAGTGGGTATTTTTCTCCTTTTTTTCTTTCTTTTTTCTCTTTTTTAGTTTATTTTCTCTCCTTTTCTCTTTTCCTCTTATAATATTCTTATTTTTCTTATCTTTCTTTTATTTCCTGTACTTTGGTTTCTATCTATTTGCTTCTGTTTCTTCTTCATTCTTTCCTGTAACTAATCTCTAACACTAGTGATTTCCTTTTACTCCTCAAAACGACCCCATCTAACTTTCATCCTCATTTTCATATTACACTGATTAATTTTTCAAAATCTGCTTTTTTCATTCTCTGGTTCCCCACTCTCTCTACTTCTACTAGTATAACTACCAAGCTTTATGCATCCCTAAATAGCTACTAAACTTTATGCTATTGCTATTGATTTATTTATTGCTTTGTACTTTATGCTATTGCTACCGTTAATGGAGATAAAGTTTTTTCAGTTGGTAGAGATTTACTATAGGTAAATAATAGGTTTATTTGCTTTGTCTAAGTTCATAGTACAATTATGAATCTCTTTTCTATGATTAAGAGGGCACATTATTGGTGCTTATAGGTGGCATTGTTGCTATTGATTGGTTTTCTTGAAAAGACAATATCTAGATTGCTTTGGATTCATTAACAATATGGTAACCCACTCCTGGAGAATTGGATATTGCAACAAATACCCTGAAACCCCCTTATCCATGTAAATGGAGGTTGGACCATGGGATAAAGTCAAAAGCTAATACTACAGTTAGCCATGCACAAAGGACACCATAAAAAGCATACATTAACTGAGCATACTAGAAATAAGACTTCCCAATACAATCTACCCACAAGCTTCAACAACCAAAAAAAAAAAAAAAAAAAAAAAAAAAAAAAAAAAAAAAAAAAAAAAAAAAAAAAAGCCAAACCAACAAACAAGCAAACGAAAATAGAAAAGTGAAAAGACAAGGCAACCACCTGCCTCCAAAACCTCCCAACTCCTTCAAACTTGATCCATGGGGCATCAAAATGGAGGGAACCAAAAACCACCTAAGTTATGCAAAATGATATCAGGGAAGATAATAGAACAGATTAATAATGCATTTAGCAAGTGCATAGAAGTTACAAGTAAACAGATAGTGGACCAAACAAATGATATAATCATCAAGTCTACAGAAGATGTTAATAAAAACCTGGCAGAGCTAAATAAAATGAAACATGATTGACAATCATAGAAAAAATTAGAGTCTATACAACAGGTGCAAGCAGAAATTCAGAAGATTGCAAATTTTATCAAAAGTATGGATAATTGATGTGCTCAAAATGAGGGCAGAGTATCAAAACCAGAAAAGAGGGCTGTTGTCTGTGGTCAATTAACCAGCGATATGTTAAAAACAAGAAAATATGAAAATTTGCTCCTACCACTCTCCGATGTCTCAAGGAAGATTAATCTAAGTTTAACTGCATGTAGTGAAAAAAATCAGAAGATAGCACAAATGGCCTTTTTGAAAAAAAAAGCTGTTCACTAAAATAACTGCCCAAAACTCTGAATATAGGAAAGAATTTGACATATTCCAAATTACCATGATCAGAAAGGAACTTCTCAACATATCACAATCAAAATCCCAGAAATCCTACACAAGGATCTTAAAAACAGTTAGAATAAAGCAACAAATCACTTGTGGATAAATGTAAAGAAATTGAAACTATACCATGCCTAGTATCAAATTATAATGCAATGAAGCTAGAAACCAATGACAAAAGGAAACAGAGAGATTATGAGACTACACAGAAACTAAACAATACACTCAAGACTCAAATAATCAATGGATTACAAGAAAAAAATCAAGGAAGATATAAAAAATGTTTCTGTAAATAAACAACAATTCTAATACAACATACTATAACTCCTGGGCCACAATTAAAGCAGATCTAATAGAGTAGTTTATATTTGTGAAGGTCCATATCACAAACTCAGAGTAAGCCTCAATAAACGACCTAATAATGTATCTCAAGGAAATGACCTAATAATGTGTCTCTAGAGAAATAAGAAAAGTCAACACCCAAACCTAGTACAAGAAAGAATTATGGAGATCATAGCAGAAGTCAATAAAATTGAGACAAGTAATCAGAGAATCAAAGAGTTGTTTCTTTAAAAGAATTTTTTAAATGGACAAATTCATAGCCAATCTAACCAAAAGAAAAGAAAGAAAAGACCTAAATCAATGCAATTAGCAATGAAAAAAGTGAAATCACAATAGATATTGCTGAAATCAAAGATTTTAACAACTACTTTGCAAACTAGTATGCCAATAAATTGGAGAATTCAGGAGAAATGAGTAGATTGCTAGATACATGTGAATTAACAGTATTTTGACAATATTAGTGAGCAACCAATATTTTAAAATTCTAAATAATTCAATAACAAGCAATGAAATTGAATCAGTAATTTAAAAAGAAACTATCCACTAAAATAAGACCAGATCTGGCTGGATTCACTGCTGAACTACAAAAAGACTTCAAAGAATATCTAATACAAATGTTCCTCGAACTCGTTAATGAAATTGAAAGGAAAAGAGCACTTCCAAAGTCATTCCAAAAAGAAAACATTACAGAATTCCAGAACCCAACTACTATGAGAGACAGAGAGAGAGAGACAGAGAGACAGAGACAGAGAGACAGAGAGACAGAACTATAGATTAATTCATTTAATGAGTATAGAAGCAAAAATCCTCAACAAGATGCTGGCAAACAGAATGTAAGAAACCAATGACAAAAGCAAATCATGACCAAGTAGACTTCATCCCAGTAACTCAAGGATGTTTCAACATATGAAATCAATACATGTAAAATATCACATAAATAAAACCAAGAACAAAAATTACATGATAATCTCAATAGACACAAAAAAAGCCTTTGACAAAACCCAGTATCCTTTCATAATAAAAACTAAAAAAGTAAATATAGAAAGACCTTTGCTCAATGTGACAAAAGATCGTTTATGACAATCTATTCCCAACATCAAGTAAAATGAAAAAAGCTGAAATAGTTCCCTCTAAAAGCAGAATCGAGACAAGTATATCCACTGTCACCACTCCTATTCAACACAGTACTTGAAACATTATCAAGAGCAATTAGTCAAGAAAAATTAATAAAGTAAATATGTACAGGAAAGAGAGAAGTCAAATTATCATTATTTATAGATGACATGATCCTCTACGTAGAGTAGAAGACCCCCAAAAATCTACCAAAAAACCCTTAGAATTAACCAAATTCAGTAATGTAACAGGATGCAAAAATCAATACACTGAAGTCAATAGTATTTCTGACCTGAGGTTATATTACAAAGCTATGGTGATAAAACAGCACTTGAAGTCCTGAACTCACAGATATAGGCAAGGACTTTCTGAAGAAAACCCCAGTTGCACAGAAAATAATTCCAAGAATCAACAAATGGGGCCACATAAAATTAAGCAGTTTTTTCACAACAAAATAAACTACCTGAAGATTATAAAAACACCTACATAATGAGAAAAAAATTGCCAGCCATTCCTTAAATAGAAGACTCTTATCTAGAATATATATAGCAAATCCTCCCAAAATATAAAAGTCCCAATCAAAAATGAGCAAGTGAAATGAATAGACACATCACAGAGGAAGTACAAATGGTCAGTAAATACATGAAGAAATGATCAGTGTTGCTGGCCATTAGAGAAATTCAAATTAAAGCAACATTAAAATTCCTTCTTACTGCAGAAATAACAGCCATCATCAAGAAATCAGATAATAACAAATGCTATAGGAAAAAGAACCATTTTACACTGTTGATGGGAATGCAAGCTACTATAACCATTATGGAAATTAGTCTGAAAAATCCTTGAAAAACTAAAACTAGAAATTCCATTTGACCCAACTATTCCCCTTTTAGGTATTTCCTTAGAAGAGTTAAAAGACATCATATTATAGTGATGCATGCATACTCATATTTATAGCAGCACAATTCATAATAGCAAAATTTTGGCCTATATATCCATCAACAGATTAATGGATAAACAAAATGTGGCATTGAATGCAATGGAGTACTACTCTGTCATAAAGATAAATTTGACTCATTTGTAGGAAAACAGATGCACCTTGAGATCATAATGTTAAGTGAAATAAAACAGACACCCAAGGTTAAACGTTGTGTGATTTCTCTTATATGAAAAACCCGAATTAGAGGAGACAGACAGATCCACCTCTACCTGTTGTGCACTGCCACCAAAAGGCCACATCCTACACATGGCCAGTGTGGGCAGAGAGAACCAGCAGATCCACCTTCACCTTCAGGGAGCTGGCACCAGAATGCTCCTTCCTGCAGGCAGCCAGCAGGAGCAGAGACACACAGCCAGGTAAGCCCTGGGCATCTGTAGGCCACCATTGGAGGCCCTTGGTTCCCTCAGACAGCCATCATCCACTAGCAGAATCAGACAAACACACCCCTGTGTGTCTAGCACCATTATGGGAGTCCCAGTATAGACACACAGGCTGAGAGAAGCAGCTCCACCTACATGCACCCCTGATCATCAGCGAAGCCCCAGTGTAGCTGCATAGCTCTGGAGAAGCCCACTCCACACCCTACTACCTCCCTGTAAATCTGGAATTAGAGGAACCCAGGTGCCTGTCCCATCCCCCTACACTGCTTAGGGGCAGCCAACATGGGAAGTGCCTGGGACCCCACAACCAGCTTGTTGGGAGGAACCCAGGAGAATGTCAAGACAAACTCAGACCTCTAGCCACACAGAGTAAGTCTAGGAGATGCAGTCTTGGAAGAAAACAGAAGTCACATACCTGAAATCTCTGAGAGGATAGCAACTGAAGTAAGACAACAACTCCATGAGATTGTAAAAGCAGTCAAATCAGAAATAATGTCTCAGGTAAAAGAACAAATCACAAACAGACTGAAAGAATTGTTCAGCAGGTCTAAAGAAGACAGAGACAATAAAGAGCATAGGAAAATGATGGAAACCTTGAATTAATGTAGAAAGGAATTACAATGCATGAAACAGATTGAAAGAGAAATGCAGGAAATTAAAAATTTAATAGAAAGCTGGCAAAACCACTTAAAAGAGACTAAAGATAGACTTTCAAATCTTTAAGACAGGATTGCAGCTACTGATCATGAAAGGAATGATCTCTTAAAAATAACACAGAATCAGGAAATAACAACCCAATGGCTACAGGATGCTGCAAAGAAGCAAAACTTAAGAATGATAGGTGTAGGTGAAGAAGTAGGGGTCAACACAAATGAAATTAAAAGGATATTCACAGAAGTAATAGAAGAAAACTTCCCAAACATAGAAAATGGATCTGGCATGCAGATAAGTGAAGCATATAGGACTCCAACTAGCCATAACCAAAGTAAATCTACACCCAGACATACAATAATCAAGATCCCAGAAAGTCAACACAAGAGTAGAATATTAAAAGCTGTTAGAGAAAAGAGACAGATCACCTATAAAGGAAAATCCATCAGAATCACAGAAGACTTGTCAACACAAACCATCAGGTAAAGAAGAATTTGGAATATAGTGCTTCAAATCCTGAAAGAAAACAACTTCCAACCCAGATTGATCTATTCTGCAATACTGTTTTTCAAAACTGATGGAAAAATAAGATCCTTCCATGATAAAGAACAAGTGAAAGAATTCATGACTACCAAACCAATCCTACAGAGAATGCTAAAGGATATTCTAGAGAGAGATAAAGTTGACCATGCTTCCAGAAACAGCAGCAGGGGAGGATCACTAAACAAGACAGGCAACTGAATGAGGAGAAAAGTGGAGGGCCAACAACAGGAGGATAGCAGGGCAGAGACAAACCAATGTATGCTGGTTGTAACCATTAATGTAAATGGCCTCAGGTGAGCAATAAAAAGAAACACAGGGAGAGTGGATCAAGAAACAAGATCCATCAATACCCTGTACAACAAATTCTGGGATTATGAGTACTTTGTCATATTCTTCTCCCTTTACGTAGTACATATATGAACTTTTGTCAAATAATTTCTGTTTTAGAACTTAAAAAATATCCATGCAGCAGACTACTTGCTGCTACTACTGCAATGTGTGCATGTGTGTGTTCTTTTTTAAACTAATCTCACTAATGTTTTCAGAAAAACTTCACAAATTGCACAACTGCTCCCATACCTGAAACCAGTCAAAGGAGGTCAAAAGTGTATTAATATGGCTAACTTTCAACTTTCAACACCTTTCAACTTTCAACACACTTAAATGAGGTCTTCTATATATGGCTTGGAATCATATGTAAGATTTAACCTCACTAGTCAAAAACGTGACCATTATTTCTCTGTTATTATAAAATTTTCTCCAATATTTATTATTCATGCCACAATATATTGTACTTAAATAATTTCCTTTGTTGTAAATTTATAATGTGTTCTTGCCTCAAGAAGATGTGATTTCTCTCCTGGTTTCACTTCTTTTATGCCATTGTTTTAATTGGCAGAGGCCAAGACAACACAAACCCTTCGTATGTATTATAGAGTTGGGCTGCACACCCAGATCTTTCCACCCCTAATTAAATTGGACTGACTCTTTCACCCTTCATAAACAAATAGATAAAGATCTGAAAGGGAAGTAGATGTTTTTAAATACTTTAAGTACCTGGGTCAAAACAAATGTCAAGATTGTGTTGAGTATGAAGGGTTTTGCCTGAGCAGATCTCCGAAGTATTTGCAAATTGCTCAATCTACTTATGTGGCTAGTTATTTACAATTATTTGGCTAGTCAACATATACCACTTAAATAAGGTCTCTGTCCAGAGGATTATAAAGAATAATGCCAGCTTTGTCCCTATAGAATTCATAGTCTAATGAGAAAGATAAACACGAAGTAGACCACAACAATGCTTATGGTAAGAATCATAACAGATATATACACTGAGCACCTTCAAAGGACCAGTTTTGGAAAATTAAGAAATTCTTTCAAAAGAAGGCAGGCTTAAGTAAAGGACTAAAAGATAAGTAAGAAGAAGATGGGAAAGGGAAAATAGGAGAGAAAAGGAGCATTGTATTAAAAAATCTGAAGATAAGCATTGCTTTAGGGAACATGCCTGCAGTTCAGCTAGGAGGGGAGGGCAGGAAATCAAGTTGCCTAAAAGGACCTCAGAACTGAGCGCATTTCACAAGTTGGAAGAGAGACACAGCCATCTCTCTGTGGGAGTGGGACCAAAGCATTATCAGATCTGCTTTTCAGAAAAGTTTCTTAAGCTCATTATAACCACAGATGGTAGGAGGACACAAAACAAACCAGAGATTTTTTAGGGAGAGAGGGTGAAAGGCAGGGTGATCCCTGGGGAAGGAAAGCATGGCATAAAACTGGAGCAAAGAAAACAGATTTGCAATATTATTAAGGAACGAGAATAGGCTGGTATTGCTGGTGGTTGTTTGGGCATCTAGGTACCATGAGTCCTCTTTGAGGGGAAAGTGGGATTGGGGACTTGGGGAAGTATCCAAGCAGGCATATTTAATAAGTACTCTAGATCCCCGGCTAGTACTGCTTTCAGAGTTTTCTGAGAAGCCATTAAAAACCAGAACCATTTCACATATATAACAATTCAACTTCTGATCCCCTAAGAATCAGAGGTGAGAGGCTATGCCAATTCAAGGCGTTTAGCTATGTTTAGAGAGTACAGGATTTGTCAAGTTCCTTGCAGTAGCTTCCAGGTGTGTTTAAATATCCCCTGAATACACACTACAGATACTCAACAAGATACTTCTCCAAAGCACCAGCAATACTTCCTGAAGATTTCAGAAGGCATTTGAGTACAACAAAATCAAAATATTCTTATTAAGTACCTCTTAGCCGCCAGTCACTGTACTAAGTTATGGGCTACAGAGATGAAGCTAATTCAGGCCCATCTTCAAACTGTGGATGAGGCACCAAGGTCCACAGGCAATTAACAAATAACTAGAGAAATGCAGTTAAAGTAAATAAGACGGCAAAGCAGAGAAACTTGGAATGATAAGAGCTTCAAGAAATTGGAAGCCTTTGAGCTGAATTTTAGGAACCAATCATCAGATAAGACAAGAGATTGGAGATAAGAGGTTGGAACAGAGAACAGAAAAAGATCCAGGAACACAAAACATTCTTGTACATTTTACATCCATTGGACAGTAAGCAGTTCAGGATGCCTGGGCAGAAACAAGGTCATATCAGAAACTGTCCCATACCATCATAAGGAGCAGAAAGAGAAAAATCCATTGGAAAGCTGAAAAACTCCTTGAAAATTCCCAGTTCAGAGACTGAATTGAAGGCTCTTTAAGAAAATGGATGTGGATTTGAGAAAGATGTGAGCGCAGAAATTAAGGATGAGAATTTTAGAAGCGTGCCAAAATTAAAACTGCACAGCATCCAAAACAAATTTACTTTTATGTTCATTACAATCTATCTACTCTTATATGAAGTTAGAGGTCTGGGATGCAGATCTGAACTTTTGAATTTGATTACAGTGACATCAACTACTGCTGCTACAGACTTCCTTTGGCACTGGGCTCACTGGTGGGGCAAGTTCGAAGTGCGGAGAGAACAAAGATCTTATGATACAGTGTGGTAGTGTAACATGTATGTAATCGTTGGGTCTGGGAGGACCTGGGCTTAAAAACTGGCTCCACTACTAATATATGACTTTGAACTCAAAAAAGTCAGAATTAACATAATACTGATGATGGTCTTTACTCCTTGTGAACTTCCAAAAAGAAGAAAAGGAAAAGTGGTTATATATGAGTGTAAGTGTGCACACAAGCTGGATAATGCCACACAAAAAACATTTATTTTTATTTTTATTTTTATTTTTATAGGGTACTGTTACAGCACTGTATCAGTTTCAAGAGCCTATAACAGAAATGACTTGCAGCTCCTTGCCCATCATACCTAGGCATTCTGTCTTACTCAAAAGCAACATTCATAAATATTCCCAGGTTCATTTTCCCCTTCAAAACTAGGGGGATATTGGGTAGTTCCTTAACTATTAGTTCCTTTTAAAAGAAAACTGAAATTATAAGATGATACACACCATAAGGAGACCTAAAGGAGCTTTTCTGAGCCCACAGTTAAATATATTTTTCACCAAAAGATGCAATTGGAAATTTTATTCCACATTGTCTATAAACTATATATATATTTCTCTTTACAAATAGCATCAAATGCCTTTACCAGAATTTGCATGTGTGATATTTCCTGATAGATCATTCCCTTTCCCAGGAATGTAATTTCACCCTGTCAAGATTCTGAAAAATCAGTTACTGAAAATACAAGTATGCATACATGCACACTTACATGTTCAGAAACAGGTGTGTCTCTTGCTGCTACTAGCAGCAATTCTTCTCCAAGATATTTTGTACTCTTGGTCTTTCATCACTGAAGCTGCTATGTACCCTGGAGCTGACGTTTCAGCGTCATTCCATAGGATGATGTAGCCCACAGGTCTATCTCCTGTGATCCTTTTGTAGCAGATGGCTCAAATTGCCTGGCACGGATATTCTGATTTATGCAAAAACAAAACTGCCAGACTGCTGACTAGCTTGGCTAGAAAAAGAAAGTTGTTGCTTAAAAACCATTATGAATTACCCTTCATGTGGTGACTTTGGATTTGTCCCTCCTTAAAAATGATTAGTAATCTATTTAACCAGATTAAATAAAAGCTTTTAGAAGATTGTTTTGTTTACAAAGAAAGCTAAGACAGCAGAAACTTGTCCTTACAATGTAAGAGACAAACAATGGGAAGTTAAAATAAAATTTCAACAAATGCAATTTTTTTTAAAAAAATTTCATTGATTGCATGGGAACTGTAAAACTGCTTTTAGACATTTTTCCTGGTACTATGCCAAAACCGCTTATAAAAAACTGCTTCTTAACAATACTATTAAATCTGCACAATTAAAGAATACTTTCCAAAAGTATTTTATGAGTTAGTTACTTTGTACAAAGTGCTTCTTGCTCCCCTCCCGCACTACATTTGGAAAGGGCAATTTTCAAAATACAACATTCTACCAGACAAATCTGCAGAGAGGAAGGAGGTCTGTCTAATATTGTCTTTCCACATTCAGAGTTTAGAATCAGATGTTCAGTTCCCCTTATAATGTCCATTTTTATACTTTACTCTTACTTTAAACCATTTTGATGTTTGCAAATCCTAGCCCTTCCAGAAAGTTCTTTGATCCCTCCCCATGAAGATTCAGCCATAGCCACTCTTTACACTCTGCCTCAATCATACAGCACAGAGTTCTGGAATGAGGCATAAAACCAGAAACAAGAGCATGTCTTCATTCAGTGTTTCCTCTACAGTTGACCCTGTGAACCACACTAACCACTAGAGTCTGGTCCTACGTGACAAGGAGGACCAGAAGTAGAATCCTGGCCAGCCATTTTCCAGTGTAGTCCTGAATCCACAACCCATCCTCAATTTATAAGCCTATCCCTGCATCCAAGGGGCCCTGCTTTAAAGCCCGCATGCTTCAAAGCCAAGCTCAGTGAAAGGAAAAACATTAAAAGAAGCCAAAACACACACACAGAGAGAGAGAGAGAGAGAGAGAGAGAGAGAGAGATTACATAAGGAAGAACAAAGGGAGCAGAAATAATGCAAGTGAGAAAAGAATATATCTTTCAAGTACTAAAAGGAAAAAAACTCATCCATTTGAACTTTATGCATATATCCTTCAAAAATATAGATGGAAAAAAGCCATTTCAACTTTACACATGTAATACTGCTATAAGGATGTCTGTCCAAACACCATACATTAAGACTTGGACTAATGCCACCTTGGTATTGATCTCTGTAACCAAGGATTATAGATGCAAAATGACCTACACATCTCTTCCCTTTTGGCTTTTAGAAACTTCCTCTTGCCTCAACCACTGTAGATTCCTATTCCAAGTGTATTCTCACCGCAATGCTCTGCTATTCTTGAATTAACTTATTAATCTTCAGAGAAACTCTACATTGGTTATTTAATTAACAGCTATAAATCAAAAACAACCACTGAAATAGCAAAACAAAGAGTTAGATTTAATAAGCCAGTAAATGAGATAAAATTAAATGCTACAAAGGTGAAATTTAGGGCCAGGAATATCACTCAGCAGCACAGCACCTGTCTGGCAAGGATAAGGTTGTAAGTTCAATTCACAGTACCATTCAAAAAGAAAAACCAAATGAAAACAAAAACATGCAGTTTAAAGACAAAAAGGGGATAAATGAAACAAAGAATAGATGAGACAAATAAGAAAATTAAGTTCATCATATGAATAATCACCTTATGTGTAAGTGATCTAAGAACCCTACTGGAACGTCAGAGTCCATCAGATTACATTTAAGAAACAAGACATAGTTTAATGTGCCAATAAAAAACATACTCTAAATGTAAAGGCACATACA
>PVJX010034223.1:0-19098 GCA_004027295.1 Dolichotis patagonum
GAGGGAAGGCATCAGAGGAGCAGGGGAGTGTCCTTTAGTGCTCACATGTGCCTCGGGTGGAAAAGTGCAGCCTCTTCACAACAGCTGTTGAAAGAGAAGCCAGTTAGCCGGGTGTGGAAGTCCACAGCTGTAATCCTGGCACTCTGGGGGGCTGAGGCAGGCAGATTGCAATTTAGGAATTTAGAAAGACCTTTTCTCAAAATAAAAAATAAAAGCAGGGCTGTGGATGTAGCTCAGTGCAAAGGCCTTGGGTTTAATCCCTACTACTTTGGGGTGGGGTGGGGTCTGGCTTCATATTCTGTGACGCTAAGCATTATGGCGGTTAGGGGTCAAGCCTCCCGGGAACCACTGAAGACACAGCCAGAGGAGGCTATGGGTCCCGGCTTGGCCCCTTGCTCACCTCGCACCCTAAAGAGGCCCCTTTGCCTCTCTGAGCTCGGTCTCTGCATCTGTAGGGTAGGACCCAGCCATTGTACCTGCTCCTTGGGGTCGTGGAAGGGGTCATGCGTAAGGCCTGGTAAGAGGATGGGTGCACTGAGGTGGCATGAGCCCCCAAGGGACGTCAACTTAGTCTTTCAGTGACTTCTGTGGAAGGGGCTGGAGTGTAGATTAGCCTCCCGGGCTGTGTTCAAGGAACCCCTCCGAGAGGGGTCAGGGGAGCGAGGCCGGAAGCATCTCATCCTCTAGGAGGATCCAGAGGCTTCCTGGAGGAAGGGCTGTGGGAACAGCTGTCACAGCTGGGGACCAGGACCGACGGGGCTGGCAGCTGGAGTGGGAGGGGAACCGTCTCTGGCAGTGCAGCTTGGGGGATGGTGAGACGCACAGGCCTCACCCCACCTTGCACACCCCAACCAAGAAGGGCTGCCCTCTGTCCAGGACAGGCGGGACAGCCTGGTGGCCTGGACGTAGTCCTTCCCCACTGGGCACTGCTCTCCCTCCTCAGGGTCCCTTTCCAGCTCTATAATGTGCAACAGTTCGCTCTCATTTTTCTGTGCAAATAATGCTTAAACAAACAAAAATGGGGTTGTGGTTGTCTGATCCTTGCAATCTGCTTTTCCCTGTAAGGATACGCTGTGACTATTTCCTCAGAGGAACTAACACCCAAATCACCATTTTCATGGCCCAAAGATGGGATGGGCCATGGTATAGACAGTGGTAATGAATTTAACCAAGTCTGTGATTTCAGCAAATTTTTTTTTTTTTTTTTTGAATCAGGAATCAAACTCAGGGTTTTGCACTTGCAGGGCAGGTGCTGTGCTGCTGAGCTATATCCCTGGTCCCTCAGCAAACTCTTCATAAAGCAGCTTATATGTATACAGCTGAAAGAGCAAGGGCCCAGAGTCTTTGGTTCTGAGTTCTAATCCTGACTCCACTTCCTAGATGAGAATGTGACTATGTGACTGGACAAGTTACTTGACATCTCTGTTTTCTCTTAGTTTTCTGAGACGTGGGGAATAGAAGAGTCTTTACCCATACCTTTGGCTGGGCACAGTGGTGCCAAGCAGACAGCTGCATAGAGCTGAGCTGTGCCTGTGCCAGAGGCCTTCCCTTTATCTCATGTGAAACCCTGATTAAACACAGTGCCCTGCAGACAGACAGGAGCTGCCACACCATGAGGTCTGTCATGGTGTAATTCTAATAGCTCCTTGAGCCAGGCCCTGAATTTTCAGTCTGGGAGTGACAAGTTCATGCAAGGTGGCCATGAATGACTTCATGGAGGAGGAGAGCCACGGATGACTGTGTGAGGTAGAGGGAGAGGCAGGTTGGGACTTCCCCCCAGCCCCTTCTGCAGAAAGCGTCCCTTCCAGTGGGTTGGTCTCCGAATTCCCAGAATTTTCCATTGCCTGGATGCCTCGGCCTAGGGAGTCACAACGTTCTGGGGAGACATCCTCATGGTGAAATCATACTCAAGTCTGTTGAAACACCGCAGTCACCCCTCAACATCACCCTGAACTCCCCTTTCCATGGGCTCTGCAGATTGCTCCTGTGAGGGTCACACTGGAGACAGACTCCCAGAATGGGTGGACAGATAGATGGAGGCTCAACGCCGCCATCCCAAAGGAGCTCCAGTGAGAGGGCAAGAAAGCCCCTGCCTTGCCTCCAACTGCCCAAAATCCCCAGCACCAAATTCCCCAGGACTGGGGATGGCCAGGAGTGGCCATATCTCTGTGGTGTGGCCCTGTGCTTGGGGCTGCCACACAGCCTCCGGCGCAGGTGCAGCTCAGCTCTATGCAGCCGTCTGCTTGGCACCACTGTGCCCAGGCCAGGTGTCTCTGGCTGAGGCCTGCCTCTACCCTCTGTGGGAACCCCGAGTCTCCTCTCCAAGACGCTTGGCCACTCTGAGCCTCTTTCCCTGAGACTTGGGGATAATGAGACTCTTGCAAGGACTGTCACATGAGATTGTCAAGTCAGGTCAAATATGGACAGTCTCACCTGGATGACCAGAGAAGCTCTCTGTCCCTGCACAGAAGGGCACCAGATGAGGGAAGGAAGGTGTAGCCTTGGCACTGGGCCAAATACAGAAAGACCACCTCAGAGGCGCTCCACCTCACCTCACCTTACCTCACCGACCCCTGCTAGGCCCCTCCATCGGCCTTGGCGCTCTATGGTTGAAATTTCCTCTGGGACCTTCACCTCCCGGCCTGCAGGGCCTCACAATGCTAAGTCCTTGGCTCCTCCTCTGAAAAGCCCTGAGTCACTGTCTGTGGGCTCGCCAGCAGGAAAGGTGACTCAGGGGGATCTTCTCAGGCTCCTTGGCGTGATAGCAGGGAGCAAGTGATTAAGTGAGGCATCACGAGAGTGACATTGCCTGACCTCTGACCTCCTTTTAAACTGGGGCTGCTGACTCAGGGGCTTCCAGTCCTAGCCCCAACCCCCACCCAGCACTGCAGGCAGCAGGCACTGACATTTCCTTCATTGATTCACTTCTCTCTTTGTCCATTCATGGCAGCACTGGATCGATCATTGGTGGCTCATCATGGGTCCAGCCCTTCATTCATTAGCAATAAGTTCAGAGGCCATTTGCTGCCCTGCCAAGTGCCTTTTCCCATTCAGTCCTCTCAGTACCTGATCAGTACCCATTATGCAGAGGGGGAAACTGAGATAAAGAAAACTTAGCACTCCTGAATCCCAGGATGTAAATCCCAGTCTGACTCTTCTTCCAGAAAAAAAATGTTACTGTCCTCAAGAGTGGTGCTTACCCTGCTAGGGTGGTGACCCATCCTCTTTCCCCAGCAGCTCTCACCACATGCAAGGTAAATGTTCCCGAGGTCAGCCACGTCCCCAGACTGACCCATAAGGACGGAGACTTGAGCTAACCACCCATGTCCCTCTGCCCTACGCAGAGGCAACAGACCCCTGAGGTTGTGTAGGATCCTGAATCATGGATCTCAGAGAACGTTCGGTGATTTATGGCGCCAGGTCCCAGTGGTTAAATTGGCCTCTGTATTTGGGGTCTCTCTGCTGCTTCTCCGGGACCTGGCAGAAGACTTAACCTTCCTACTCATGCCTGAAAACAAAACCCACATGCAGAGAGGCACAGGAGAGGCAGGGCACCAAGATTTAGGAGGCAGAGGGCAAAGCCTGCTGCTTCAGAAGGACCTGCGGGCTATAAGTGCAGACGCCCTGAGGTGGATTTTCTCCTTTGCTTTTGCAGCTGGGCTGTGAGCACAGCTTCAGATCTGTGGCATGTGCCTGTTTGGCGCGTGGGCTCCTGCAGGCCTCGGTGCCTGAGATTGGTTGAGGCTGTTTTGGGGATGCTTCTGGGCTGTCACCCACTGGAGATGGCTCCATACTGAATTTTTGGCTTGAGATTCTAGCAGCTTGCGGTAGAATCAATCCAGAGCTCAAGCTCTTCCACACCCCAGACCCAGGCCCCTGATTTACTTTCAGTTTCTCACCAGAGACTTCCCCTTCCCTAGTCTGCGGCATCCCCTGGGCCTGGGGGCAGCTAAGTCCCCTTTCACAGACTGGAGGTCCTTTACAGCCCTGTGGTCCTACTCCCCTCAGTGTCTGGTCCAAGATCATGCCTCCAGGTGAGCAGAAGTCATGAGGTCATCTCCTGTCTGAGTCTACCCTTTTATCTTTCTGCCTCTAGTTGCAGTTTTGTTATTATATTATTATTATTATTATTATTATTATTATTACTATTACTTTGGTACCACTAATCGAACTCAGGACCTTGCACTTGCCAGGCAGGTGCTTATGCCACTGAGTTATATCCTCAGCCCAGTTTTATTATTGACCCTTGGGAGGTTTCTTCTTTTTTCGTTGGTACCAGGAATGGAACCCAGGGCGTCCCACATGCTTGGCAAGTGCTGTACCACTGAGCCATATCCCCGGTCCTGTTAGTTTTTTATTTTGAGATAGGTCTCTAAGTTGTCCAGACTGGCCTCATACTTGAAATCCTGCCTCAGCCTCCCCTCAGTAGCTGGGATTCCAGGTATGTGCCCCCACCCCTGGCTCTTTCAGTAAATAATTTATGAGTGGAGAGCTGTCTCTCGTTATATGTGAAGGATAGCTTCCAGGACCCTCCCCCAGGAAACCCAAATCCCAGGATGCTATGCAGGTTGAGGGGCAGCTCAATGGTAGAGGACTCAGCTGGCATGTGTGGGGCCCTGTGTGCTGTCGCCTGCATGGCAACAAACAAACAAAATGCTCAAGTCTCTTACATGAACTGGACTGCTATTTGCATATGAGCCTACGCACATCTGTATGCTTGAAATCATCACTGGATTACTTATACTACCCAACACAATGTAAATGTCATGTAAATAGTTGTTACATAGTATTTTTAGGGACGGAGTAACAGGAAGAAAGTCTGAACACATTCAGTATAGATGCAAATTTTTTTTCTATTTTTCATTTGCAGGTATTTGAATCTCTGATGTAGATTGGAAGTGCCCAAATGTAGCTATTTTCATTAGTTTTGTTTATTCTATGCCATCCCTAATGCCCCATCTGGCACAGCCAGGGCCCCCACTTGGTGATTTCATTTAATTTGCACATTTCCTGGAAGGGTATTACACTGACATGTGATACGGATGAGGAAACTGAGGTGCAGACAGGGCAGTGCTGCCCAAGAGGGACAGGGGAAGCCTGCTTGGGTGGGGGACCTCAGAGTCCAGGTCTCCTGCTGGGTCCCACAGGTCAGAGCTCAGCCAAAGGGCCCAGCACTCACAGGAGCCACTGCCAGCAGTTTACCCTCCCTTTCCCGGAAGTGGTCACCTGGTCCAGGGGACCCACCTTGCTGGGCAGCTTAATACTGGGTGTGGCCCTTCCTTCTAGGAACAAGTCGCCTGCGATTTCCTTCACGGAAGTGGGCAAGCCCTGATGCACTGCCCCACCTTCCTGGGCAAGGCCAAGGACTCTGTGCCCCAGGCACCGCCCGCGCCCAATTCGATCCCCTTACGGAGCACCAGGTGGTATTGTAGGTGGCCACGCTGAGTATCCAGGTTTGGTGGAGCAGATGTGCAGACAGGCCCAGAGCCCGGCCCCTGAGCAGCTCTGAGACTTCAAGCTCCCCCACTGGTCCTCGCTTCCCCGGTGTGTACAGAGGTGCCAATAACAGTGCCTATGGGGCACGGTGGGGGAGGCACCCTGTAGTAAAGCACTTGGTGTATCCTTTTTTTTTTTTTTGGTATCAAGATCGAACTCACGACTGCGTGCTTGCAAGGCAGGCACTTATGCCGCTGAGCTAAATCCCCAGCCCCACTTGGTGTATCTCATGGCAACTTCTCCAGGTCTCAGCTTTCTCTTCTGTGTAACAGGAGATGCCTAAGCTCCCAGTCCCCCAGGCTCCTTCCTTCTACCTGCCCTCTTGGCCTTGCATTGGCAGTAGATGGCCCTATTCTTTTGGGGGCTTCTGTGGCTCCTGGATTCGCCTTATGACTCTAATGTCACTAGGCCTCAGTCCTGCACATCACATCCCCAGGAGCATAGGGGCAGGGGAAAGCTTTTTCTCCTCCAGGGTCTCTATGTTATCAGGGAAGGAAACCTTTCCAGAAGTTGTCTCTTCCCTCCTTCCTTTTATGTCTCAATGGTCCAAACAGGGTCACAGCTCACTCCCTGGACCACTGTCTGTCAAGAGAGCAGGATGACTGACTTCTCTCTGGGTGCTGGGCTCAGTACCTGGTCTTTAAAAGGTGGGTGGTGGTCTGTGGACAGAAAAGAGCATGTGACGACCGAATGGGCACCCAAAGGTCCCACCCAACAAGGAGAAACAGGTACAGAGGGCTACATGGGCACAGCTGAGGAGCTGGACCTGTTTTCCTAAGCAGCTGATGTCGGAGCAAGGCTTCAAGGATACATAGGAGCTCACCAGGAATAAGCAGCAACATGTGCAAAGGCCCTGGAGTGTGCAGCAGCCAATGCTCAGGTGGAGATGAAAGTCTGGAGGCCAGGCCAGGCTGACATGGCTGGAAAAGGAAATGAATGGGGGGTGACCAGCTGCCAGGCTTGGAGGCTTGGGTCTGTGACGTGACTCCTCAAACCCAAGTCTTTCCAGTGCCACCTTTGCGCTTGACCGTGGCCAAGCACTATTACTTAACTAATATATTTAAAACCCAACACTGTAAAAAGCTGATTTCAATTTAAAGGGCTATCCCACAACCCTGCCACCAGGAGGGCCCTGGACTGCCTTGACTTGTTCTAAACAGCAGGTAACTAAAGGAGTACAGTGAAAACTAAGAGTTCATTTTCTTTCTCATTTTAGAGGCTAGCCTGAAAAAGACTCGAGACTTTTTTTTTTCCTTCGGAAACCTCAGAGAGTGGCAGCGTTGAATGGCCATGAACAGAGACTGTGGGCTTTCCCTCTCACTCCTGGGACTGGAGGCATGTGATGTTGAGTGCACTTTCTTACTGGGGAACCCAGCTAGGGTAGAGGTCCAGGAGGGGGCTTTGCAGGGAGTGGAGTATGGTTGGGAAGATCTGAGGATGGCAGCACCATCCCAAACCTCCCAGACTGCAGTCTTCGAAGGGTTTCTATGGCTGTGTGTGGGACAAAGACGTCAGTTCAAATCCTAACCCCTGCTACTGGAGCAAGTCTCTGCCTCACTTAGGGAAACAGGCACCCTACTCTGGGTCAGAGAAGGGAGCACTCTGGAAGAACAGAACAGTCAGAGGACAGGAGAGAGGAGCTTGACACTTCCTAAAAGGTGCGTACTTATATTCTACAGGTGCCCCACACACCTTGCAACAAGCCTGTGTACACTGCTCTTCCAGGAAGCGGGCATTTGCCTTGGCTGCACCAGGTTTTAATCACACACCTAACCCGGAGGACACTGCCTGCAGCCTCTCTGAAAGGCGCCCGCTCTGCAGCCTGCTAAGTTTGGTCCTTGAGGGCCCCACCCCTTCCCAGGACCACGTAACTCTGACACTGCGCACGCGCGCAAGCCCACCTTGGCCCGTAAGGGATTGTGCGCGTGCGCTGTCTCCCCTCAGCTGCAGCCTAGGTCCTGAAAGCCTTTTCCCGTGGCTGTTCCTCCTATTCGTGATTTCTAGCTGAAGGAGAGCATGCTGAGTTGGTGCACTAGGAGGTGGTAACACCAAAGGCCTCTGGCACCAACAGTCACCAGCAGTCGGGGCTGGTCACACTGAAGGGGGCAGTTGCAGAGAACAGTGGAGAACCCCAAGGAATTGCCAGAAGCTGCCATCTGTGCAGTGGGAAGAGTCCCCGAGGGCTGCTGGTCCCTGCTGGCTCCAACTGGCAAGGAAGGCGGCCGACACCAAACGAGCTGGCAGCTGCTGGCATTCAGAGCCCAGCGCTGTTTTTGTATTTTTTTCCTTTGGGTACTTGTTTTTGGTGTGTGGGGTGGGGGGCGGGGCTGTCTTGCTATATAGTCCAGGCTGACCTTGAACTCATGGTGATATTCCTCCCTCAGCTTCCCAAGTGCTAAATTACAGGAGGCACCAGCACACCTGGCCCAGAGCTGTTAAGACTAAAAGAGCTACACTTGGCCAACTCATGATTTCTATGTGAATTGAGCAAGAGCTCTCAGCTGATTGGTAACATTTGGCAGGGTGGTACAGGGCCCTCCCCTTCAGAGGACCCTGAAGAAGAGGGTGGACAATGGTGATGATGGTCAGCAGGCTCAACAAGCATGTCCGGTTTCCATCTTATGTGGCAGGACTCTCCAGAAGCATGAGGGACAGAGCGTATGCACAGAGCCGTCTCTGGGGAGGAGGGCACCCTGTCATAGCACTGCCTCTAGGGCTTAGGGTATGGCGCCTTTGCAGCACTGCCACGACCAGGGACAAGTCTTGTCCCCTGTGTGCCTTGGCTTCCTCTCACAGGGGGTGAGGGAGGAAGGTCAGGGAGGGTGGGGTGGCAGTGCTCAAAAAGGCTCCCAATAAAGCCAGTGGGAGCAGTGAGAAGGAGAGGACAATGATGTGATAATAGTGATGGTGAAGATGATGACAAAGATGACAGTGGTGACTAAGTGGTGAAGAAGATGGAGAAAAGGACAAGGATGAGGATGACATTGAAGACGGAGGAGGAGGAGGATGCCGAAGATGACGCTGAGGAAAATAAAGTGACGATGGCGATGTGGGTGAAGATGCAGGACAGCAGTGGCAATGGTGATAGTGATATGGGCAATGCTGGTCTTACGATCCCTGCCCTGGATCCAGGGCCCAGCAGTGCATCAGAGACCAGGGTGCCACCTTGGCCAGCAATCCCACAGTGCCTCAAGGAGTCACCTCCCCTTGTCACCTCCCCTTGCTCAAGGTGAACCTAGGGGCCAACTTCACACACAGGTGCTTTGAGAAGAGAGTCTAAATTCTGATTTCTAGGAGAGGCAACTGAGGCTCAGATACATGGAGTCATTTGCTCTTGGTCATATGGAAAGTTGGCTGCAGAGCCAGTGGTGAACTGTCTGTTCCCAAGTTGTCTTAGTCATGTGGGTTGTTATGGCTTGTATGTGGATGTCCCCCCAAAACCTCATGTAGTCATAGATGAGGTTTTTTCAGAGGTGGCTGGACCTAGAGTGTGTGATATATTCATGGTGCAGTGCTAGGGTCAAGGGCACTAGAATTAAGGGTGTGAGTGCTATCTACCCCAAGTATCCTGAATATGATATATGGGACAGAAAGAGCTGTGATTTTCCCTTGTTGCTTTGCTACCTTCTGCCACCATGAACTGTTTCTCCTCTACAGTGCCTGTCTGCCATGTGCCATCTTGCCTTGGAGCCAGCTGAGTATGGACTAAAACTGTGAGCCAAATAAGCCTTTTCCTCTTTAACTTTGGCTGTTGGGTATCTTGTCTCAGCTACGAGAAAAGTAACGAAGACATGGGCACATGTGCATGTGTGCGTGCATCTGTATGTGTTTCCATGCCTGATCACAGCTCATCTCCCCAACAACCTACCACACTGGTTCCTTTACTCTCCCCATTTTACAGACAAGACACCCATGACCCCAGGTCACCCTGCTCCGAAGTGACAGAGCTGGGCCTGGACTCTGAATCCGAGGGCCTGTAGAGCTACAGGAGCAGAGTCTGAGAGGCCAGTCTGTGTCCAGGGCCTGTGTGCCTTGCCTCTTAGGGTCAGATGGATGCCACACCCACCTCGCAGCTGCACTGCCCTGGCGAGGCCCCTGCCACCCCCACTGAGTGCCCAGCAGAATCCCAGGAACTGCTTGGAGCTCATCCAGCCCCTGTGTCTTCCTGAGAAACCCTTATCTCCCATACTTAGTTGGCTCCAGCCTCTTCCTGCCAATCTGTCCAGGCAACTGCCAGCTACCTGGGGGCATCACAATGCTGCCCTGAGCTTGGTGGCTTCTGTCACCAAGAGGACATGACTTCCACCACCACCTCGAGACCTCCGCAGGCCAGGAGCAAAGGCTTGGCTGCCCCTGACGGAGCACATCCTAGGTCCCAAGCACTCCACCAGGCAGCAGTACAAATGAGTCAGACAACCTCCAGGCCGGGCAGCAGACCTCCCTGGCCATGGAGAAAAGAGAAGCACATCAGTGCCACAGTGAGCCACAAAGTGCCAAGCATCCCAGAGGATAAAAATAAAAATAAACCAAGGAAGGAAAATGGGCTGGCCAGTGAAGGGGAGAAAAGGGTGCAATCGTAGCCTAGGAGGTGAGGAAAAGTCATGCTGAGAAAAGATATTTGAGCAAAGACTGAGGCAGGGGTGGAAGGGGAGAGCTGAGAATGTGTGACTTAAGTGTATGCCGGGCAGAGGAAAAGACTAGTGCAAAGGCTCTGGGGCACTCTGGAGAGGTGCAAGGAAGGGGAGAAGGTTGTGTCAGCAAGGTGATGGGTCAGACTAGGGGAGGAAGTTTGGGTTTTTCTCTGTGGGAGTTTTCTTTGTGGGGGACAGGGAACCCTGGGGACTGTGAGGAAAGGAGGGCTGTGCCAGACATCAGTTTTAACAGGGCCATTTTGCTGCTTCCTAGATGCCTGGGCAGGGAAAGTGTGCTAACTGGGAGGCACTGCCCAGTCGCCAGTCTTGCAGGGCCTACTGCTTTGTCCAAGGGACTCATCTTCACTTAGTAGTTATGTGGCCTTAGATAAATTATTCAACATCTCCAGTCTGTACCCTAGTTGTTCTGCTGGCTGTGGTGATACACACCTGTAATCTCAGCACTCAGGAGGCTGAGGCAGGAGCATCACTATGAGTTTGAGGCTAGTCTGGGTTACATAGTGTTATAGTTGATACATTGTGTCAATTTGAGAAGTTTAGAAGTTAAGAGACTCAGCAGGGAGCCAGGGTTCTTAATTTATAAACATCCCCATCCTGTGCTAGAGGAGGGCAAGGAGATTTTGTGAGTGCTACACTAGACTGAGTACAACATAAAGGAGGAAAAGAGGCTTGCTCTTCCCCCTTTTGTTCTGGTAGCTTTTGCTGGCTGCTGCCTTGACGTGTTGCTCTGACTATGCCACCCAGCCTTGGAGCCGGCTGATTATGGACTGAAACCTCTACAAACAGCGAGCTAAATAAACCTTTTCTTCCTTCATTTTGGGTGCCAGGTATTTTGTTCCAGCAATGAGAGAAAAGTAAAAAGTAACTCACACAGAGTGACTTCAAGGTCAGCCTGCACTCAGTAGTGAGACCCCATCTCAAAACAACAACAACAACAACAAAAGAGCATAATATTTTCCTCATATTGTTGAATAAGCTTCCTGGTGTCTAGGAGAGACTCAATGTGCTGGGTGCTGGAGGTCAGGAAGCAGGGTAGGTGAGGCCGCTCTGGCTCAGACATCAGACCTGCAGCTGGGATGGATAGGGCAGGTGGAGGGAGCGGGGTGACTGGCTATTGCAATGTGGAGCATGGAGAGGAAAATGCAAGGAGGCTTCACAGAAGAGGTGAGCTTTGAGCTGAAAACTGGGAAAGGTTTGCTAGGGAGGCTGGGGCAAGATGGAACTTGCCCACATTGCTGCTAACAGTGTCAGTGGTCCAGCAATTTTGGAAGGCAATCTTCCAGTTTGTAATTAGAGTCTTAAAATGGTTTGTGCTTCTACAATTTGGAAATTCCTATGCTAAGAACCTCTTCTAGAGAGAAAATACAAGATGTTGGCAGAGGTTTACATAATGATTGTCATGGTCTGGTCTTCAGAGGCCATGTGGTAGTCTCAGCCCCCAGCATGGTGCCACTGGGACCTTTAAGAGGAGGGGTTGTGGGAGGTTTTCAGGCTCTGGGGGGGGTGTCCTCATTGTTGGGGGCCTCTCCTTGGTGGGGACTGTGGGCCCAAGCATTTTCTCTCTTTTGCTTCCCAGTCACTAGGAGGGTAGTTTTGCTGTGCTGTGGGCTCCCACCAGGATATGTGGCCTTGCTGCAGACTCAAAGCAATAGGACCAACCAATTATGGACCGGAATGTCCAAAACCATGAGTCAGAATAAACCTTTCCTCTGTGTAAGTTGATTACCTCACATATTTGTTACAGTGGCAGGAAGTTGACAAATACAGTGAGGTCTGTTGCTGATTGATTTAAAACAAAAGTGGAAGCAATTTTAACATTCATCCATGGGCTACAGATAACCTAAGGGACACATCCCTGACTCAGAACCTGTCAGCCTCTTCAGAAATGGAGCTTCCAGTAATGCAGGGCAGCTGAGACTAGGAGGCTATGCATCAAAGCACAACCTGCTGTGACAGCCACTGTATCATTTCAATTGCCAATGGGCTCAGAGAAAAAACTGCAAGGGATCTGCCAGCAGTCAACAAGGGTTGTCCCCTAATGACAAGATTATGGGAAATGCTATTCTTCTGTACTCTGTCACACTGCCACCAGAGTTATAGAATCCTTTGGCAGTCAGTGGAAACAAGAGAGCAAAAGAAGCCAGGGAAGGTGGCATACTTGTAATCCTAGCACTTGGGAGGCTGAGGCAGGAGGATCCAAGCCTGAGTCCAGCCTGGGGTATATAGCAAGACTCTATCTTTGAAAACAAAACAAAACAAAACAACCAAGCTAGCAAAAACTCAAGAGAGCAAAGGTAAAAACATTAAATACAGCAAAGGAAAAATTAAAAACTGCCAGACTGCTCAGGTAGATGGGGACGCAGGGCCAGGTCACCTGAACCTTAGACAAACCTCTGGCCTTTCAGAGACCAAGAACTGTGCCAAACTCCCCACCCTCAGACCAGTTCAGCCAAAGCTGCGGTTTTACCTTCTCAATGTGTCACGGGCCTCCCACTCAACTGAGACCTGCCCTCATGAGTGGCAGTGGCCGTCCTGCGTCCTTTTCACCTCAGTTCCAGCGTCATTCTGTCAGGCAAGCCCACCACATCATTCCTTGGCTTAAAACCCTTCAGTGGTTCCTTGGCTCTCAGCCCTACGGCAGAGCTTGCGTGTGGCCTCGCCTCTTCATTCGTCATCCATCGTGCTAAGCCCACCCAGACGGGAGCTGGTGTTGCAGATGGGAGCTTTGGTGCCAGTCTGGGCAGTGACCAAACTTCTCTGCCCTGCGGAGTGTGAGCCAGGAGTGGGGATGAAGGAGGAGCCCGTGACCCTGGTCAGATCCTTTTTCCAGATGCGGACTGAGAGAAGAGTTACTGTGTTTTTTATACAGTGGCTGATCTGGGAAGTAGTGGTCGATCTGTCTGTCTGTGGGTAGACCATGTCCTTCATGAGGGCAGTGATGGCACCTGGGTCACATCCATGACCCCAGGATGCAGCCAAGCTTGGCACAAGGTGGCTCTCTGGCAGGGGCTTGCTCAATGGAACTGGATTTGGAAGTTGAAGGATGGTGGACACACATTGCCACTATTCACAGAACCGGAAGGTGGACATGACCTAGTTTTATTTTGAGCAGGTTCAAGCCTACTGTAGGAGTCATTATGGATTAAAAACTGGTGGTCAATTTAACACCAGCTGAATTAAGTCAGCATGGTGCGGAGTGTAGATGGCCCACCTGAAGAAAGTTGCCAGCAAATAGAGATGTGGAGAAGATCTAGGTGTTGTGGGCTCTCCTAAGTGTTGTTTGGAGCCATTGATTCTCCTGGAGGAGCGTGTCATGCTGGCTCCCTCAATATGAATTTGGCCATTATCATCAGAGGAGCTTGGGGCCTTGTCGGTGAGACTGGCTGTGGTTCACTTTGGGGGAGCCCTGGTCCTTACACTGAGCATCGCTTCCTGGCTCCACAGAGGGAGATACGTGGTGTTTAATCTCCAGGAGAAGCTTGTCGTGCTGGCTTCCTGGCATGTACTCAACTGTGCTCATTGTTGGAGGAGCTCGGGACCTCATTGTCACTGAGGATGGCTGTAGTACTTTCAGAGCAGCCCTGGTCCTTATTTTGAGCGTGATTTCTCAGCTCCAGTGTAGAACCCTCAACCTACCAGCACAGCCCCTTCACCTACTGGCGTAGACTTTCTGGCTTCCATTGCTGACCTTTGGGCCTTCCCAGCAGATCAGTAAAATAGACTGGCATGAGTCCTTGCTGTGGGTGCTAGACCTCCAGTTGGACTTGTGGGAGGCACTGTCATGGGCTCTAGGTCTTTAGCTGGACTCATGCAGGGTACTGTTGTGGGACCCAGCCCTTGGTTGAACATTCTGCGTCTTTAGTGTCTTGAACAGATTTCCTGCACTTTTTGTGTTTAACTCTGGCTGACTATCATAAAATAATATTATAAGTTCTGTGTACTGATTGTAACTGTTGTCCTCACAACCTCTGACTACAATAGGAGTGGACCAACAAAATGTGGCCTATCAATAGGATGGAATATGATTCAGCCATGAAAAAGAACCAAGTAACAATGCATGCTACCGCTGGGATGGACCTCAAACACCTGATGCTGGCAAAGGAGCAGACACCAGAGGCCATGCAGTGTAGGAGTCCACTGATGGCCATGAGAACAGAGAAGTGATTGCTCTTGACCCCTAGGCCTGGGTGTGGGAGGTGCTGGGAGGGTGACAAGCCCACATCTGCCCATTCACTGGTCAGTGCTCACCTCCCAGCGTCAGTTGCCAGGAGGGGATGGGGGCCCCACCATCTCCAGATTTGTGTGTGTGTGTGTGCGATGTTGGGGGATTGAACCCAGGGCCTCATGCACGCTAGACCAACACTCAACTACTAAGCTACATCAGTCTTTTAAAATTTTTATTATAAGACACCACTAATTTATTCTGATTTTTTGTGAGACAGGGTCTCAGTGTGTAGTTCAGCTGGCCTTGAACTTACTATGTAGCCCATTCTGGCCTTAAACTCCAGGTGATCCTCCTTTCTGAGCCTCTTGAGTGCTGGGATTACAGGCATGTGTCACCACATCCAGCTGAAATGTCATTTATTGATCATTCACTTAAAAAAAAAAACAAAATATATTTGTGATAACAGAACGCTTCTGAGACTCACTATCCCCTGCAGGACAGGAAGATGGCCTGGCTTCCTCCTTGCTCTATGGCTGCATGGTTTGTCACCTCTGACAAGGGAAAGGAAACTGGCCAGAAGATTCGTGTCCAAGGGAGTCACAACAACTTTATGGTTATCGGATGCTAGTAAGGCTCGCACATTCCAGGGTGTGAGGTGTGATACCAAGCAAGCCCTGTCAAACACCTACACCCAGCGGACTGCATGTGCTTTCACCCGAGCTCGCACGAACCCACGTGCAGTCTCTGTGCTCCTATGTGAGTGTGATTCAGGACACCAGTCGCTGTCGTGTTTATACCATCGTGCGTCACACCCATGGACAGGCTAGTCAGCTAGTGGCACAAAGTAGGGCACGTGAACAACTTCCTCACTGCCAGATGTGGTCCCTGATCAATCTGGACACGGCACCACGGTCACATCAGTGGGGACCCTGGCCCTCTCAAGAGGGACTCTTAAGTAACAGAAACCCGTTTCTTCACCACTGGTGAAGTGCAGCTTGCAAAAGGTGTCGGCCCATTCTTAGTAAGTGTCCGGGGACAGAGCCGGAGGGTCCTGACTTTCAGGCTGTGGACAGACTGCCGCTCCGCTACTTTTATCCTGGGCTGCCAGGAACTCAGGCATCGCTAGTCCTGTGTGTGGCCTGAAGATGTGCTTTCGTCTGGGATCCACCGCCTGAGATACAATGCTGTCAACTCCTGCTTCCAGCATCCCACTTTACATTGGCTCTTGTTCACTGAAGGATTCTATTCCTGCTCTTCCTGCTGTGCTGACACTTTCTGCCTCAGGTTTTGGTAAGCTGGCTTGATGTCCATATTGGCCAGGCAGTCCTGGTAGTTTTTATTTTGAGCAGGTTCTAAGTTGCTCAGGCTGGTCTGAACTTGTGATCTTCCTGCCTCAGTCTCCCCAGTAGCCAGATGATAGGTGTACAACACTCTGCCTGGCCCCCAGACTTATTTTTTAAAGAGAAGCCAGACATCCAGACATTTGCATGAGATCCCCCACTTTTCAAATCTTGGCTGTGTGGATGGGCTGTGCTGGATCCAAGTGGCATCTGTTTGCAAGCCATGGTCTGGCAGTTGTGGCAAAGAAGTTTGGAGCCCGGAGCACCTCTCTGCATGCATTCTTGTTCCAGGCCCTGCAGACCCTACCTGCTGAGACTCCAGGTTTCTATCTCCTGGTGCCATCTAGGTCCCAGGTAGTACAGCTGAACAGAACCAGGAAACCCATGCCCTGGGCAGCCGTCAGCAGCAGGGTGCTGATGCCTGAGCCAGCCTTCTAGGGTCCATAACTGAAGTTCAACCCCAAAGATTCCAAGAAGGCTTCCCAGCAGGGATGCAGTGCAAGTGCCCACAGCAGTGCCCGGCAGTGACACAGCCTGAGTTGTCCCAGGTTCCCACTCTTCTCTCCTGGTTCCCACTCCTGTTTCCTAGGGCCACCTCCCCGAAAGCCCCTTGTATGCTGTCCTCTCCTACCCAGATGTCAGAGCTCCTCCAAAGAAAATAGTGGGACTTAGAATGTGGCAAACAATCAAAGAAACAAGAGCCCTTTGAGGTATGACAAACACCAGGAAGGAAATGGGTGACTGCTGTCACACAGCAAAGCAGGGAGCCCTGCTTCAGAGCACCCTCTGGAATGTGGCACCGATGCTGTGGCCAGAGGAGGAAGTGGGAGGGGGCTTGAGGGGAAGAAAGGCAGGTGCTGAGGTGTTGGGGGCGTCCTGCTAGGGTTCTTCTAGGACAGGGCCAAGGGCTCTGGTGGAGTGGGCTGCAGAGGTGAGCCTCTCTCTGCTGTTGCCTCAGTAGAATTCTCCCGAGAAACAGAAGCAATAGCTGCACAACCAGAAAGTTATAATGGTAATTGGTTTATAGGATGATGGAGGCCAAGAAGTCCTAAGATTTGCTGTCTGCAAGCCCGAGGCCCAGGAGAGATGGTAGTGTTATTCTAGTCCAAGTTCAGAGGTTGAGAACCAAAAGTGCCCCTGTCGCAGCTCAAGCAGAGAGCAAATCTGCCCTCTCTCAGCATTGTTTTGCTCTGCCAGCCTCAACGAACTGGGCAGTGCCCACTGCAGTTATTTAGTCTTCTGACTCTGATCTTTTCCAGAGACACTCCCACAGGCACACCAGGACATAGTATTTTACCAGCTCTCTGGGCATCCCTGGCCTTGCCAAGATGGCATCTAAAATGAACCATCACAGCTGCCCTGTGGAATAAGCTGGGAACCTTACAAAATTCCAGCCCCTGCCCCACACGGGTGCCATGGATGTGAGGTATCAGCAGTAGCTGTGTCAGCCGAGGCACCTGGAGGTTGCCGGGGGGACACAGAAGTTTTGATGGTGGCAAAGGAAAACCCTTCAATCCTTCTGCCCTTGTCAACTAGGCCCTAGTCTGCTCTTTCAGAGGTTGGTGGCTGGTTTTGGTAAGGCCTGGAAGATACCAGCAGGAACAGAGATGGGCATGCCAAAGGCCAGGGTTAGAGGAGGAGGCACAGATGAAATTCGTTCAGCCACATGTCAGGACCTGTGCCAGGAGACCCAGTGAAATAAGATACAGTCACTGCCTGGGGTAAATCTGCTGGGAAGGAGGTTCAAAGAAAAATGGCCTGGGTCTCAACACACCATGATCTGTATGTAATGTATCTGCCATTGCAACACCACCCACCTTAGGGCCTCAAGGTGACTTCTAGGGCCATAAGAGCACAGACTTAGTCCAGTCCCAACAGTGGATTATTTTTTTCCTGCCAGCCCTTCTGAGTCCATCAAAGAGAAAGTCTCGAAGTGCTAGCAGGCTTCTGAACTGCTAGTCTCCCCTTTCGACAGGGAAGGCAAGCCCAGGCCAGCCTGTCAAGGAAGGAGTGGAGCTTGGTACAACTTAATTATATGGGTTTGCTTGACTGTGTTTGTTTTTATGGTATCTTTGATTTCTGACAAGTGTCATGAGTTGAATGGGGACCCTCCTGAAAAGACATACCCATGTCCTGGTGTCAGGCACCTGTGAATGTGACTTTTTGGAAAAAGTCTTTGTAGTTATCATGAAGGATCTTGAAATGAGATTGTCCAGGATCATGGGAGACCCCGAGCCCAAAAGCTGGTGTCTTAGGAGAGAGGAGAGGTGGACTGGATATAAGAGGTACAGGGAAGAGGCCATGTGAGATGGAGACAGATATGAGTGACTCACCCCAGGGATGCAAAGAAGGAAGTGGGTGGCTGCTGTGACACAGTGAAGCTGGGAGCCCCATCCCAGAGCACCTCTGGAATGCCAGGGATCATCGCAGCAACAGAAGCTGAAAGGGGCGTGATGAATTTCTCTCCCAGCCTCTAGAAGTCTGTGCCTCTGACTGCACTGCTGGTCTCTGGAGCAGCATCAGAAGTTCCTGGGTTGTGAAGCCCCTGTTGGTAAAGATTATTGCTGGGCAGCCTTGGGAAAGGAAAGTAGCAAGTGCTACTGGCTTTCTGTTCCCAAAAGCCTCCCTCTTAGATAACTTAAATGTCAAATGTGAGTCAAAAGTGACTGTCATCAGGTGTGGCGGTGCACACCTGTAATCCCAGCGCCCAGGAGACTGAGGCAGGAGGACCACCATGAGTTTGATGCCAGCCTGGGATACACAGTAAACTTAAGATCAGACTGAACTACATATTGAGACCCTGTCTTGAAACAAAAACAACAAACAGAAAAGTGACAGCTCAGGTGCTGTGCAGATGTGCATATGGGTGAGCACAGGTGTTCTTGCAAAGGCAATCAGGCTGAGCTGGAGACAGGTGGCATGGGAGGTGGGGCTAAGGGGCAGCACCTTGTGCCAGGGGGCCCCATTTACCCAGCTGGAGCTGGCTGAGGGTAGAAGAACACCCTTAAGTGAATTCTTGGGAAGCCCCACATGTGTCCAGGGATTCAGAACCATCTGCCTTTGGAGAAAAACACTTTAGATTGTGAGGGTTTTTTCCCACCACCCTGAAGTGCCAGGAAGAAGGAGGGCAGGAGGCAAAGGGGGTTTCCAGCAGTTTCTGGTAGGGAATCAGTCTTCCCTTCTTTTTTTTTTTTCTGGTATTAATTATTATTATTTTTTTAATTTAAAAGAATAAAACAAAAGGGGGCAGTACAGAGCAGATCAGAACAGAACAGGACAACATAGGCAACACAGTACTTTACATTAAGTCAACTGGACATCAACAGTAGCTAACACCATATCTCTTACTCTGCTATAGTTGAGCATAGTTTCAATTACAATAATATCAAACATAACACAATAGTATAAAGCCATGCGTATAGTGAAAGAATTCCAGGGCTTTCTG